>JAJJXM010000159.1:0-27742 GCA_024516155.1 Pyronema omphalodes | reverse complement strand
TGACAGTGAATAATAGTTTCGCCGCCTCGGGCCGGGGTCTCGTGAGGTCCTATCGGAAAGTCACGAATCACGTGACGTGGCAAGCCGGAGCTCCTCTGGGGGTTCCGGCCCGCGATACCAACTTGATTATTCATTCTCCTGTCGAGTTTGCCATATTCTCCATAGCGTTATATATGATACCTATTCCATTCTCACACATTATAGGGTGTGACACCACCTCCCCCCTGTTCAAGCTTCGTCCCGAAGCTCGTAGTTCATCATTCTGTCATCGCACCTCGCCGCAGCCAAGTGATTGAGTGATCAATTATAGATGTAGTCCTCCAGCCCCTACATCCTACTACCGATTCGACCCAATGAAAACCTCGTGGGGAAAAACATTAAGCCTTAATCCTTGAGTCGGTAGTCCCTTGGAGAATCAGGGTACTTGAGATGAAACTATCGTCACTTCTCCTGACCTCCTACTGAAAAGTTGTCGAAGGGTTCCGCCGTCCAATCTTTCTTGTTAGGCCATCCAAGCCATTTAACGAGGTGAAGTACTCTGTTCCCTGATTTGTAGCTGCTCATTATTTCATCGATATCATATTCCTCGCTTCCCTCAACATCGTCTGCTTCCCGTAGAATTTTGTTCGTATCAGGTGGAGCCCGAGTTCCTGCTCTAAAGGGCTCAAGTAAAGAAGTATGGAAGACGTTGTGTATCTTCCATTTTCGTGGGAACGTAAGTCGAACTGCTGTTGGGGAGATGATTTTTTCGACTTGGAAGGGACCATGCAGTTTATGGTCTAACTTCCTCGATGGGCGTCTAGTTCGTATGTTTCGTCCATCTAACATAACCAAGTCTCCTACTTGGTATTCTGGTGCCTCCTGTCGTTTCTGGTCTGCATAATGTTTCATTCTTTCTTGTGTTTTTGAAGGGCTAACTTGGCTCCTTCATGAATCGTATGCATCCAGTGGGCGTAGGCTTTTGCTGGCTGGGTTGCGCACAGCAGTTGCCGAAGGGTTGCTCGTATTTGGGTAGAACCCATAGTTAGCGTAAAAGGGTGAAAGTCCAGTTGCGCTGGTGACTGAGTTGTTGTATGCGAACTCAGCCATGGGTAAGAGATCAGCCCAGTCGTCCATTTCATGGTTAACAAAAGAGCGGAGGTAAGCTTCAATTGTTTGATTAAGCCGTTCCGTTTGTCCGTCTGTCTGTGGGTGGAAGGCTGTTGACATTCTTGGTTTTATTCCTAACGTTCCAAGAAATGCTTTCCAGGTGGTGCTTGTAAACCTGGAGTCTCGATCCGACACTATATCCTTGGGTAAGCCATGCAACTTCCAAATTTCCTTTGCGAATATTCTGGCAAGGTCTGCAGTTGTCTTGCCGTCTTTCTGTAAAGGAATGAAGTGTGCCATTTTAGTAAATCGATCAACTATAACCCATAGTTGATCACACCCATTAGATTCTGGTAGGTCGGTAATAAAATCCATAGCAATAGATTGCCATGGGGCATATGTTAATTCCAAAGGTTGCAACATCCCATACTTAAGGTGCCTAGCCGTCTTGTCCTTCTGACATTCCAAACAGCTTTGTATATATTCAATTATTTGTTCATCCATCTTCGGCCACCAAAAGTTTCTTCTTATTAATTCAATGGTCTTATCCTGACCAAAGTGTCCTGCAATCTTCGAGTCGTGCTCTGATTCCAGTACCATGTTGACTAAATCCTTTGGCACCCATAACTTCTCTTTCCGATAGATTATGCCATCTTCTATCGTTAGTGGATCTTTTATTTTGTTTGCTGCTTTTTTATAATTTTCGTCCAGTTCTCCAGCCTCTTTAACCATCTTTAAAAATTCTCCAGACCATTTAATAGAAGGAATGGAATTGAGCCGTGCCGAAGAAAACAATGAATGATGTTCCTTCACCTCCACTGCTGATTGCTGAAATGGTGGCAAAATGTTCTTTGTGAAGGATAGTCGTAATCGGCTGATCCTCACCCCCCCCCTTTTCAGGGCGGAACTCCGGACGCCTTGACAAAGCATCTGGCTTTCCATTCTTATTCCCAGGTCTGTAAAAAATCTTAAAGTCAATACCAGCAAGTTCTTGAGCCCATCTTGCTTGGCGACGATTGAGTACTTTTGTTGTGGTGAAGTACTCTAAATTTTGATGGTCGCTGAATACTTGAACCGTATGCATTGCTCCTTCCAGGTATCTTCTCCAAATCTTAAACGAATCCACAATAGCTAAAAGCTCCTTATCATGGATTTCGTAATTAATCTCTGCTGGAGTGAATTTCCTAGAATGAAAAGCAATAGGGTGCAGCTTTCCGTCCTCTCCTTTCTGAGAAAGGACTGCGCCTAAGGCAAAGTCAGAAGCATCAGTTTCAACTATGCAAACCTTTTTAGGATCAAAATGACCCAATATTGGTGCCTTCGTAAACCTCTGCTTTAACTCATCAAATGCCAATTCCATGGCAACAGTCCATTCCCACTTCTTCGGATCGCCCTTGGTTGATTCAGTAAGAGGACGACAAATTCTTGAGAAGTCCTTTATGAAACGGCGATAGAAGTTTGCAAATCCAAGAAAGCCTTGTGTCTCTTTCAAGGATTTAGGAGGTTCCCAAACCAGGACGGTTTCCACTTTATCCTTTGCCATCTCAATTCCCTTTTCGCTTATAATATACCCCAAAAATTCCACTTTGTTTGTCCCCCAAACACATTTTTCCGGAGATATTACCAGCCCATTTTCTTCCAGTCTCTTTAGGACTTCCTTAACCAATTTATCATGTTCCTCCTCCGTTTCCGCATAAATCAGGACATCATCAATATAAGCAATTACTCCCTGGTCCAACATATCCCTAAAGATATGATTCATCATATCTTGGAACGTGGCCGGTGCATTGCTTAAGCCAAAAGGCATTACCAAAAATTCATATAGCCCATACCTGCATCTAAAAGCAGTTTTCCACTCATCTCCTTCTTTGATCCTAATCAAATGGTAACCGTTCTTCAAATCCATTTTCGTGAAGAACTTAGCTCCTCTTACTCTGTCTTGTAATTCAGACATAAGAGGGAGGGGGTAGCGATTTGCTATTGTTATTTTATTGATCCCCCTGTAATCGACACAAAGCCTTAAACCTCGCCCATGGGGTTTTGGCACGAAGAGAATTGGTGCTGCGGCAGGAGATTTTGATGGTCTAATCTTTCCTGTCCTTAGCATTTCCTTTAACCATTCTCTCAATGTTTCCAGCTCCACTTCATTAAGCGCATAGACTGGTCCCCAAGGAGGAGTTTCCCCTTCCTTCAAGTCTATGGCGTGGTCATAGGGTTTGTGTTCAGGAAGCTTGTCTGCTGCTTCCTTTGTCATGATGTTGATCCACTTACGGAATTTCTCAGGTACTTGTTGAAGTGCCTCAGATAACTCCTCCTTAGTGGCAACAGCTGAAATATGGCCTATAACTGAGGCCTCAGGGTGGTCGAGTACACGGTGGTCGACCTTGAGAGAAAATGTACTGGCCTGAGCCTTAGTACAATTTTCAGTGCAACGTGGTGTTGTGAAGGAGATGTTATTGCTGTCTCCCCACATGTTGCAAGGTTGATGTTTTGCCATCCACCAGTACGGTAAGATGGCGTCGCAGTCGCTGTCAAGAGGGGCGACTTCGAAGGATTCTGCTGCGAAGTGCCGTTTGTGCTGCAGCATAAAAGGAACTGTAAAGAATTCTCCAGCTCCAGCAACTACCTCATTATTGAAGTTGCGTATTTGAAGAGGCTGGTCTCTCTTCACAGTAGGAATTTTGTAAGTTTGGACAAAACCTTTGTCCAGTAAAGCTGAGGTGGAGCCTGTATCAAGTAGGACTCGCACCGTCCGAAGTTTGTTCTTTGACCAATTCAACACCATGTTGATTATTGGCCTTTTTCCGTGATAAGGTGGAACCAAGGCTTCCTTTGTTATCTCCTTGGAAGGGGTTCCATTGTCGGTTCGTCGATTTTTTGTCTTGATCGACCCCAAGTTGTCTGTTGATTTTCTTTTTGTTCCACAACATATAATATTTCCTGCGTCAGATGTACATTCCTCCTCCTCAGGTGACGCAACCCTAGAGGATCTTAAAAATCCGACTCCTCATCATTTTGCTCAATCTCCCAAATCCTGGGCTGAGCATCTTCCATTATCTCATCCTCATCCTGCCGCACTGCTGCGGTCTTTGTCTTTTTTGTTTCTTTGGGCTTCTCCTGCCCTTTATTTCCATCATCATCATCGTCTCTCTTCCTCTTGCCAGAGGAAGCAACCTTTCCTTCTCCAGAGAGCTCTGTTCCTCCAACTGTCTTTTTAGCGTAACAATCAAACATTTTGTGCCCAGATCGTCCGCATCTCCAACAGTCAGCCTTATCCTTTTTATGTTTGTCGATTTCGCTCTGAGGAACATTGTTCAGAGCCTCTCTCCCCGATGCAAAAATGGACTTCTTGTCCTTCTTTCCAGTGAAACCTTTTTTCTCCTTCTTGTCCTTGAATTTATCTTTGTGCTGCACCTCCTTAGGGCGCACAGTCTCTTTATGTTTTCCCTTGTCCTTATGACGGTCCTCCCGTACTTCCAAAGACTTCTTTTTGTGACCCTTCAATTCTTCATCCAAATTTTCAACAACGTGAGCAGCTTCTTTGACTGCATCAATCATTGCTTCGTCGTCAGTTGGGATCCCCCCAAACCTTTGATATACCATCTTTTTAATGGCCGGTGTCATGGCCTCCCAAATTACGTTCCTGTACATCGGACCGATTGCTCCAACACGCATATTCAGGTCCTCCAATTTGGTAATATAATCATCAATATCTCCATCATACTGGAGCTCTGTAATCCTTTTAACATCCTTCTGGGCCTCCCGCTTATCCTCAAATCTTGTTTCAATTGAACTTGAGAAAGCTACCCATGTATCCTTCAGTCCTTGCCTCTGGATAGATTTCCGCCTTTCCTGGTGCCAACTTAACGCCTTGTGCGTAAGTAAGCTTCCAACCCATTTAACCTGATCGTCCTCATCCGGAAAGGCCTTGGCGTATGTTGCGATGTAATCTTGAACAGACATCCACCAAGCCCTAAACAAATTTTTATCCTTTCCAGAAAAATATTGAGGAGCCTTCATTTCTGGCATCTTGGGTCTCCTCGGCTCATTGACTCCAGATTGCTGCAATTTATTAACAAGTGATTCTAAGAATGCCTCTGTTGCATTCTTTGTTTCCGGGTTCTTTTGTTTTGCCTTTTCCTTGCGTTCCTGGCGCTTTCTCTCCAAGGCTTTCCTGATGTATTCATCATCTGAATCTTCGTCGTCAGAAGGGTCAGATGGTGGTGGTGGAGGTGGTGGGAGTCCTCCTCCTGGTGGCTTGCTTCCTCTACCACCGTTTCTGCCGCCATTTTGAACAGATCCATCAACTGAAGGAGGCAACGGGACTTCGGGTGCTCTGCCAAGAGAGGGAGGTCTGGGAGTCATCTCCTCATGCATAGCCTCGGTTAGAGACTTAGCATCGAAATGCTCCTTTCTCTGGATCTTTGACATAACAAGGTCAATAACCTTGTTTACCAGCTCCAATTTCTCTTCCTCCCTTTGTTCATAATAGTCCAGTAAGCGCTGCTGATGCATCTCTTCAGCCTTAGACAGAGCTGCGATTCGCCTATCCCTTTGCTCATCGTCCTGCTTCCTAATGGCGTCCTGTGTATTTTTCTCAACTGCCCATTCCTCAATTTCTTTATTAATTTCGAGTTGTCTTTGGGTAAAGGCTTCGAGGATAGCATTCGTTGTTTGAATGCCGTGATTGAGCCTTTCAGCAGCCGCTTGGTTGGCTGCTTCTTTAGCCTTTGTGTCTGTGGCAAGATTGCCAATTGTCCTCCAAACTTGGCCGGCAAAGTCGTTGCTGGCCTGAACGAGTCGCGTCACGGTTTGTACGTTGATCTCCTGGTCCAGGTCCCCTTTCTTTGCCAAGGTATCATAGGCCTTTTGCATACCCTGGGCCATTTCCTGATACAACCCTTTCATCCGCTGTAACTCTTCATTCATAGCAGCCCCAGATCCGACTGCCTCAACCAACCTCTTGATATCCTCCTCATTGGCGTTCATTCTTTCCATCATTAGAATGACCCAGTCAGGGACTTCTCCCAGATGGAGGGTAGTTCCATGGTGGACTCTAGGAGTTCCAACCGAAGTAACTTCCTCCCAAGAGCGAGGGCGGGTGATGCTGACAGTATCGCCCATTGGAGCATCAAGTCCATCGTCGTGAAGGGAAGTGCCGGTGATTCTTCGAGCGGCCATTGTTGGTTGAATGTTTTTGTTTGTAGTTTTTTGTAGGAGGATCTTTTGGTGTCGTCTTGCCCTAGAAGAGGGTCTTCCGTATACGTGTCGAAAAGTAAACTTAGTAGCTTGAGCCTTAAGTTTATAGTGTGAACCTGGCTATTGTGGCTTTCAATAGAGAGGCTTTTCCGATCAGTTCGTGCTTCGCTTGAAAGATAATCAACTAATAGAGTTCCCAAGAAGCTAGGAAGTAAACTAATCGATCACAGGCCGAATAAACTTAAGGGTCTCGTCCTGAGGTATTTGGTGTAGAAAGGTATAGTCGTAACAAGAGATCAAGTTGCTGATGCTGGAGGAGACGGTGGGAAGACTTAGGGTCTTTTATAGACTTTCGTCTACAAGTTCGCCCAGACTTCCCAAGGGAACCAACTTCCAAACTAAGCTTAGGAGATAAGACGTGAGTCAATTCTTTGACAAATCTGCTGATGGCTCGCATCATGCTGCATGCGCAATTATATTAATTGCTCACTTGCATGATGACCTTCGTGTCAGATTAATCCTTGACATTCCTTGCCGTGCTACCACACCTTCCAATCAGGTATTGGGATTAAGCGCCTAGTGGAGGGTGACTCCACTTGAGCGCATAATGCAGTGACTCCTCTGATAATGACATGTGAGTCATATATCTTATGAGTCGTCTTGATCATAGATCTCCCTAGAGAATCTCGATTGCGAGTGAAGGAATCTGACATCATAAGGCGTACCATGCCCTACCGGAGCGCACTGCCCCGTCACATTCCTGTGTGATGTCATTTGCCCCACCTGCGCGCACTTGCGCGCAGCCACACCCTGGTGTGTACGCAAACGCCGTCTTATCTTGCAGTTGGTAGTCATTGGCCTAAGGTCGCGTCATATCAGTTCCGTCCAACAGTTTCCTGAGTGGTGTTCCTTGCTGCAGAACGTCGTCTCATGCTGATGCAATGTTGACCCTTGTCCTGCGCTCCACTCCTGTTGGCTGACTAGACTCTGCCTTCTTCCTTGGCCGACTATCCGCCCAACTCAGACCTCGGATGATTCAATTCGCCTGCCTTGCATGCTCCTGAGAATTCCCTTCTCTTGCAAGCCCTCTGGTAGCCGTGCTTGGTGGAACACATCCTCAAGTATAAGGAGGTGTTCCTTCGCCGTCGTCTTCTGTTCTCCATCAGCGTCGTCTGTAGTTTTCTCATGGGTAAGTCGACACCCATGAGGTAAGTTGTTCCTCGTTCCCATCCATCTGTGATCCTCCCAAACTGACAGTGAATAACAGGTAGCGACGCCTCGGGCCGGGATCCTCATGAGGTCCTTTCGGAAAGTCACGAATCACGTGACGTGGCTAGCTGGAGCTCCTCAGGGGGTTCCGGCCCGGGATACTAACCTTATTATTCATTCTCCTGTCGAGTTTGCCATGTTCTCTAAATGTTATACATGTTACCTATTCTATACTCACACAATATAGGGTGTGACAGCTGGTGACTGCCATTGATAGTCATATCCGTATGGGCTGCAGATGGAGGAGTGGAAGTGATCGGGGATGGGGAAGGAGGAGGGGCAGCGTTTGACGACGGGATGGTTGGGGGGAAGGGAGAGGAGACGAAGGACGTATTTGCGAGTGCAGTGGTGTAGGCGGACTGAAACCGGGGGGATAGCTGCTTCGTTGTGTAGAGCTATGATTGGTGTCGAGGTGAAAGCGTTTAGGATTCGGCGGAGGGCGGAGTTTTGTTGTGTTTGTTTGTTTGTTTGTTTGTTTATTCATTACTCGTATGCAACCTTATTGGTTATGACGAGGGTTCAGGTTTATAGTACATGGAAAGTCAAAAGCAAAAACAAAACAAAGTCCCGTCTCTACCTCCGCTGATCCTCCCTTAGGCTGTGATTTTGTGGTCCTGTCCCCACTATTACTTCGTTGGTCTTGTTGTCCAACCGCGTCTGCTGTTCCAGTGCCCTGTTCGCACAGAGGCCACCGCGCCGGGTGTCCTCTCTTTCCTCCACCCTTCCCCTCCCATGTTTTAGCCGTTTTTCCCGCCTTTATTTCCTCCACGAACAAAAAGAAAAACATAACCTCCGCCGGCCCACTCTGCCCCTTCCCATCGCGCCTCTCTCTTCTCGTGCAATCCCGTATACCCCTTCCGCCCTCAAAAACAAAACAAAAGAAAGGAAATAATCAAAGGAAAAACTCTCGTCGCGCAATCCCGTCCCCCCTTCCTACCCCAGTCCCTTCTCCTTCCACTGTCTTCTCCTATCCAACTCCGCCCGCGATAACAAAGGAAACAGAAAAGCAAAGAAAATGAGAAGGAATACATGATGTCAAAAGAGAACGACGAATCTATAACGCACGGAGAAGTCAAGCGGTACTGCTTATTAGCTGTCAATGGAACGAGGGTGGTCTCGCCTGCGAGTCCTACTTAACCTGGCATGAGCCCATACCGAAGTAGCCACCTTTGTCGCGGAGATAAACGAAGAGAGAGCCTCTGTGCCGGAGGGGGTGTAGCGGATGTTGTCCAGATTGATCCGGGAATTCCTGTGGAGTTTGAGATCCTGTCGAAGTGTTGTCCGGGCGTCCTGGTCATCTGGGCAGCTGAGGAGCTGGTGCTGAGGGGTCTGAGGGGGGTGTAGCGGGCAGCTACAACGTCGCGATGGGTAGGAGTCTGTCGGCGGGTGTGCCAGGTAGTCCAGAAAGTATCCGTGTCCTGTACGAAGGCCAAGGATCGCGGTAGAGAGCCACCGGGGGTTGTCGACATAGATGGGATCCATGCGTCTCCGGTGCGGGGCAGAGTATGTGTGTGGTCGATCGGAGGAGGAGTACCAGTGTGTCCACTCGGCGACGGTCTTCTCGCGTGCTTTGTTGCGTAGCCGGGTGAGCGTAATGGGTAGGTTCGCACGCGGGAGGGATTCGGTGGCTTGTTTAGCCAGGCGGCCTGCGGCATCGCTGCCACGTATGTCGGAGTGACCGGGGATCCAGTGGAGGGTGACTGTGACGTCGTGTTGTAGCAGGGCTTTGGCTGTCTCATGTATAGTGTGGGCTGTTTCCTGGCCGGGGCCGCGTCGGAGGTGTGAGGCACGTTGGAGCGCAGCTTTGTTGTCGCTAAAGATGTGCAGTCGACGGTTGTGGAGGTTGAGGCGGGCGATGTATTTCAAGCACGTTAAGAGGCATTCTTGAATTGCGCGCACCTCTGCATCGAACACTTCAGCTGTGTCTCCCATAGGTACGATGGCGTTAATGGTGGTGGGTAGTCCAGTGCTGATGGTGTATCCGGCGCCAGTGCCAGACGCGGTCTGCGACCCGTCCGTGTAGGCGATGATGACATTGCGTCGTCGTCTGAGGTTGTCTAGGAGTAGGAGGTGGGCGTGCGCTGTCTCGGGTTTCGGGGCTGTGGGGATGTCGACGGTTAAGAGGTTTTCGTCGGCGTCGAGCGGAACGGGGAGGGAGGTGTCTTCGACCGGTGCGTTGAGAGGGAGCCAAGGCGAGAGACAGTGTAGAGCGCTGAGGAGGCGCGTGGGCTGTCGTGTGGTGCTGTGCCACGGATGGTCGTACTCGTTTGCGATCTCAATACCGGCGGATTGTAAGCTCGGTATGGGGAAAGATGTGGGACACTGGCGTGCGATCGGGTGTGTCGGAGGGAGAGTGAGGACGCGAAGTGCATATTGGCGTTGCTTGTGGTCCAGGCGTATCGATACCGGAGGTAGCGCGGTCTCGTTATGGAGCGCCAGTGTGGGAGTCGAGTTAAAGGCGTTGAGTATGCGGCGTAGGGCTGAATTTTGCTGGGTTTGTAGTTTCGAGGCAAGGTCTCTCTGTCGCGTCCACCATATCGCCGCGCCAAAGTCCGCACGGGTTTGGACGCATGCCTGGAAAATTAGTCGGGTCGCGAGGGGAGACAGACCAGTTTCATATCTTGCTAATCGGCATAGCGCGTTGAGCGTTCTTTGTGCGGCGGCTGTTTTTCTACGTACATGTGCTTAAAAGGTAAGGCGTCTGTCTAGGTACATACCAATCCATCGTACAACATCTTTATCTCCTCCCTGCGTCCCAGGGCTCACTATCGTACCGTTCGGTAGTTTTACTTTTTCATTGTCTGTGATTGTATCTGACTTCGCCCAGTGGAAATGGAGGAGTTCCGTCTTTGCGTCGTCAAAGGCCACAGCGTTGGAAGCTGCCCAAGTGAATGCTGTTTTGGTGACTTTTTCCAGGAGGCGCGCGTTTTCTTTCCGGGTTCGACTCTGTACGACGATTGCGACGTCATCCATGTAACTGGGGGTCCACGCGAACGGGTGTTCCTGCATTAGTGCGTCGAAGAGCGGTCTTAAGTACAGGAGGAACAGGATCGTTTGTTTGTTTGTTTGTTCTCTCATTACTTGTTTGCAACCCGAAGGTTATGACAAGGGACAGATAAATACAAAAGAGAAGAAGAAAGAAATGTAAAAGCAAAAACCCAGTCTCCACCTCTACCAGTCTCCTCCTCTTGATCGTTGTGGTTGTGGGGTCTGTCCCCACTGTTACTACGGGGGTTTCTTGTCCAAGCGCATCTGATGTTCCAAGTGCCCTGCTTGCACAGAGGCCGCCTCGCCGGGCTCCTCCCTTTCCTCCTCCCTTCCCCTCCCATTTTGAACCATTTGTCCTCCTTTATTTCCTCCACAAAGCAAAAACGAAACCAAAGCAAAGTTAAACAGCCTCCGGGCCACCCGTGCCCCCGCTCTCCTCCCCTCTCTCACCTCCTCCGCCGGTGTCTCCTGACTCTTTGCCCTTTGAGACACCCGGGCCTGCCCTGCCCCGCTTCTCCTCCCCTCTCTCCCCTTCTCCTTCCTTCTTCCTCAGCCTTCTCGCTGCTCCCCCTCGCCTCTCTCCCCTTCTTGTCGGTGGTGTTGTCAGTCCAAGATTGCCATTCCCAAGCACAATCTGGACGTTGATGCCTCCGCTCTTGACGACTTCTGCCCAAGTCTTCTTTGCAGAGGAGGTTGTCGTTGTGGGTTGGTGGGTATTCTTTCCCCGGCCACCATTGTGAAACCTGCGACGCGCATCACACGGCAACGGCGACCCCCCCCCCCTGCATTCTCAACAACGAGCACCGAAACCCCCGGTTTTCTCATCGGATTCGGATTCGCAGCACTCTGTTACGTTATTCTCTGAATTTTCAGGGAATTCTACGTTGTTTTTGTTGACTTTTGTCGCAAAATCAGAGTTTTCACGAGTTTTGGCTTACCCCAACTCACGAAATGTCGCCAAAACAACGACAGAACAACGCCCGACGATCGAAACGGTCCGAAAACGCGTACAATGTTCTAGCCGACCCTCCTCATGATGGAGCCAATCCCACTTTTGATGGAAGAGATGGAATAGTGGATGAAGTTGATGGAAACTTCGCTGGAAAGCCCTTCCAGAGCGTGGTCTTGGCAGGATCACCAGTTCCCTCGGCTTCAACAAAGCAGCAACAGGCGACAACTGAACAAAGCCGGTTCAGCGACTACCGCCGCGCGTGTGTATCTGCAATTAATTGAGCAATCGCAGTTGACGACAACTGTGCCACCCTAGATCAACTGTTTCATGACAACCAAGCCGAACTCACTGGAGCCAGCTTCCTGGGGATACAACAGATCCACCGGGACACACAGCGACGCTTCAATACCCTCGATGACACCATACGCAACAACAGCGATGAGATGCGCCACAGATTCGACGTCATGATGACCAAATTCAACGATCTGCTCTTCGAAAACGCGACGCTGCGCAAAGCATACGACTCTACACAGGCAGAAACAGCAGCTCTCAAGGCTGCCGTGGACGCCCTAACGAAGAAAATCGACGAACAGCAACAAGTCATTTCGGCGCCCCCCTCACCGAACCTCACGGCCTCTTCCTCAGCGATGGAAGAGATGACTATGCAACTGTCCGTCGTCCACCATGACATCCAGGATGTCCTGGACGCGGTTCGCAACCCTCCTGGCAAGAGAAAGCGAAGGGGAAGCGACCAGAACACCGAACCCACCTCACCAACGACCAGAGCACCGGTCAACCACAAAGCGAGAGCTGCATCACCGGTGCGAAGCCTGATGCACTCGAAACATGCGACTACCGCCGCCCAGGACAAGCTCGATGCCCTCAAGCCTATGTCCCCCCTACCTGTCCTCGCGATCACGTCAACCGATGCGACACCGGAACCTCACCCTGACAGTTCATCTGCTCAGGACACACCTCTACCCGACGCCCCACGCACTGCCCCTGCTGAGACGAACGGATGGAAGACTGTGGAGGCGAAGGCTACACAGAGGAAGAAGCAGAAAGCGAAGGACACGACACCTACGGCAGCGCCATCCAGCAAGACCCCTACAACAAAGAATGGTGGACGGGGAAAGAATACCCACCAACCCAGAACGACAACCTCCTCTGCAAAGAAGACTTGGGCAGAAGTCGTCAAGAGCGGAGGCATCAACGTCCAGATTGTGCTTGGGAATGGCAATCTTGGACTGACAACACCACCGACAAGAAGGGGAGAGAGGCGAGGGGGAGCAGCGAGGAGGCTGAGGAAGAAGGAAGGAGAAGGGGAGAGAGGGGAGGAGAAGAGGGGCAGGGCTGGCCCGGGTGTCCCAAAGGGCAAAGAGTCAGGAGACACCAGCGGAGGAGTTGAGAGAGGAGAGGAGAGAGGGGGCGCAGGTGGCCCGGCGGCTGTTTAACTTTGCTTTGGTTTTGTTTTTGCTTTGTGGAGGAAATAAAGGCGGAAAAATGGTTAAAAAAGGGAGGGGAAGGGTGGAGGAAATGGGGGAACGACCCGGCGAGGTGGCCTCCGAGCGTACAGGGCTCCTGGAACAGACGACGCTTGACGAACAAAAGCACAGCGAGACTTGGGGGTCTACAACCCCACACCCTAACGACAAGCTCTGGGGCATACCCAGTGAGAGCCTGGCCTGACACCCGGGTTTCTTAATTTTGTATTTACTGTAGATTCCGCCATAACCTTACGGTTGGATGCGTGTATGAGTTAATAAATAAATAAATAAATAAACCCGGCCACCATTCTTTGTTGTAGGGGTCTTGCTGGGTGTCGCTGCCATAGGTGTCGTCTCCTTCGCTTTCTGCTTCTTCCTCTGTGTAGCCTTCGCCTCCACAGTCTTCCATCCGTTCGTCTCAGCAGGGGCAGTGCTTGGGGCGTCGGGTAGAGGTGTGTCCTGAACAGATGAACTGTTAGGGTGAGGTTCCGGTGTCGCTTCGGTCGACGTGATCGCGAGGAGAGGTAGGGGGGACATAGGCTTGAGGGCATCAAGCTTGTCCTGGGCGGCGGTAGTCGCATGTTTCGAGTGCATCAGGCTTCGCACCGGTGATGCCGCTCTCGGTTTGTGGTTCACCGGTCTTCTGTTTGTCGGTGAGGTGGGTTCGGTGTTCTGGTCGCTTCCCCTTCGCTTTCTCTTGCCAGGAGGGTTGCGAACAGCGTCCAGGACATCCTGAATGTCATGTTGGACTACGGACAGTTGCATAGTCATCTCTGCCATCGCTGAGGAAGAGGCCGTGAGGTTCGGTGAGGGGGGCGCCGAAATGACTTGTTGCTGTTCGTCGATTTTCTTGGTCAGGGCGTCCACAGCAGCCTTGAGAGCTGCTGTTTCTGCCTGTGTAGAGTCGTATGCCGCGCGCAGCTTCGTGTTTTCGCCGAGCAGATCGTTGAATTTGGTCATCATGACGTCGAATCTGCTGTGTATCGCATCGCTGTTGTTGTGTATGGATTCATCGAGGGTATTGAAGCGTCGCTGTGTGTCCTGATGGATCTGTTGTATCCCCAGGAAGCTGGCTCCAGTGACTTCGGGGTAGCTGTCATAAAACAGTTGGTCAAGGGAGGCATAATTGTCATCAACCAGGGCTGCCTGATTAATGGCAGATACAATTTTGCGACGGTATGTACTGAACCGGCTTTGGTCAGTTGTCGCTTGTTGCTGGTGTGTTGAAGACGAAGGAACTGGTGATCCTGCCAAGACCACGCTCTGGAAGGGTTTTCCAGCGAAGTTTCCATCAACTTCATCGACTTTTCCATCTCTTCCATCGAAAGTAGGATTAGATCCATCATGAGGAAGGTCGGCTAGAACATTGTACGCGTTTCCGGACCGTTTCGACCGTTGGGCGTTGTTCTGTCGTTGTTTTGGCGACATTTCGTGAGGTGGGGTAAGCCAAAACTCGTGAAAACTCTGATGTTGCGACAAAAGTCAACAAAAACAACGTAGAATTCCCTGAAAACTCAGAGAATAACGTAACAGAGTGCTGCGAATCCGAATCCGATGAGAAAACCGGGGGTTTCGGTGCTCGTTGTTGAGAATGCAGGGGGGGGGGGTCGCCGTTGCCGTGTGGTGTCTGCCCGGGGGAACAGGATCGGTGATGCTGGGGAACCCTGGGGGTTTCCCGTTTTAATTGGGCGTTGGCGATCTGTTTGTCCGTCGAAGGATAGAGCGGTCGTCCTTTCGGCGAGGAAGGTTTCGCACCAAGTTCTGATTTGTCGGGGGCAGCCTAGCTGGTGTAGTGTCTGCTGAAGGCGGTCGGCGGAGACATTGTCGAAAGCTCCGCGTACGTCTAGGAAAAGTGCTGTGGTGATAAGTTTCTGTTGCTTCCCCATTTCGATGTCGTGGACGAGTGCCATTGCGGCGTCGATGGCGGATCGCTGCGGGCGGCCTCCTATTTGGTCTCGGTGTAACAGTTCCCGGGTCTCCGCGAGTTGTCCGAGCCGAGTCGCCATTAATTTTTCTAACGTTTTTCCAAGGCAGTTCAGCAGGGCGATTGGGCGGTATGCCTTTGGATTTGCGTAGTCGGGTTTGTTAGGTTTTGGTATAATTACCGTCGTGGCCTGTCTCCATCCGCGGGGATGGTACCCTACAGTGCCCAGCGTCGAGTATAGATTGGTTAGGTATGTGGGGACGGCGAGATACACTTGGCGGAGACAACCAAAGGTTATTCCATCGGGTCCTGGGGCTTTAAAGGGGGAAGAGGTAAAGATGGCTTGTTTGACCTCCAACGGCGAGAAGGTCGTCCACGCTATCTCTCTGCGACAGGGGAGGGTGGATGGGGGGGGGTGGGGGAGGTGGTGGGGGGAATAACATCTGAAATGCCTCTACTTTCCTGTCGAACGAACTGCAGAGTTCCTCCCTTCCGTTGATTGTGGCGCGAATATTCGGAGTGCGTTGGGCACGGCGCGGTTTGTGTATTTGAAGGCCCTCCAGACGTCTGGTCCTTCTGCCTGAGCTAGATATTCTTTCCACATCGCATCCTTGGCATGTCTTATCTGACGGTGATACATGTTTCGTAGGCGGCGGTAAATGGTGTGGTTAGTGTCTGAGCCTGTTGATTTCCACCTTCTTTTCGCGCGGGTCATATCCTTTCTGGCGGTGGTGACTTCCACCATCCACCAACGTTTCGATCGGGGGGTGACTTGTAGTACGGGGGTGTAGGCGCGGGCTGCATCGAGGATATGTTCTCTCGCGTGGCGTGCCCAGGCGTCGAGGTTTTCGGGTGTGGGGTTGGAGGCGTATTGACTCCACTGTGTTGTCGATGCGGAGATGGATGCTTGGAGGGTCGTGGAGAACAAGGCCCAGTCTGTTTTCCGCCAGTTGAGACGTTCCGGTGGGGGGGTAGGTTCTATGTCTGGGTGCACAGTTTGGATGTCGAAGCGAATTACTTCGTGGTCCGACCCGGTGGCTAGTTCATCGTCTATGGCCCAGTTCCCTACCTCTTCCATCATGGCTGGCGAGGCCAGGGTCAAGTCGATAACGGAGGATCTAGTCCCCCGTTGGTAGTAGTGTGTCGGGGCGTCTGGGACGGAAACCAATCTCCAGTTTTCCTGTTCTATAAGGTGTACCAGTTCACTGGCACGTTTGGGTGTGCGTGTTGCGGAGTTCCATAGAGCGTGGTCAGCGTTGAGGTCACCTGTTATAACGCATCTGCGTGGGAGGGAAAGGGGTGATAGGGAGCGGGGAATTGTGTAGGTTTGGGTTTCGGGGTCACGTTCATTATAAATATTTAAAAGGAAAAACGCGGGGATGAGATCTGTACCTACCTCGAGGACCTGGAGGTCCGGGTCTGTACATATGTCTGTGCGTTGTGATACTTTCAGGTAAGGGTTTGTGCGGTTGATATACGCCGCCGTCCTGTTGGAGGCTCTGTCACCGCGGGGGGGCAGGACCAACGTGAAGGCGGGGTGGGTGGTGGCGAAGGCGGGGTCGGTGATGTTGATTTCCTGTAGCAGGATGATGTCTGCTGTTGTGCAGGCGCTGTTTAGGAGGGAGTCGAGGGCTGGGCGTTGGCGGTTCATGTTATGGGAAATTATTCGGATTGTCGTTGCCAATGGGTTGTAATTAGACATGTTGGATCATGTCGGTGTCTTTGTCTGTAGGGTTGGGTGAGGTAGAGGCGGCGGGTTGGGTTGCCTCTCTGGCTTCCTTGTGGATGCGGAGGCGAGTCGGGCATTGTTTGTGAAAGGCGGGATGGTCATGTTCGGGGATGCCAGCCTCGACGCAGTTTCTGCATTCGTACTTAGTGTGTGAGCACGACTTACCGTTTCTCGTCGGGCATTCGGTGCAGTTGTGGTTCTCCGTGGGGTGTTCTTTTCCACAGAGGGCGCAGATCGGTCCGGGGGGTCCAGTGCCGGTTGCGTGGTGGTGGCCGTAGATTTGGCACCGTTGACATTGATCGGTTTTCCTCGCGGTGAAGTATTCGGTGACCCTTCGTGCTTCGAAGAGGACCAGCACCTTACGGCGTTTGAGGAGGGCCAACTCGCCGGGCGTGCGCTCCGCAATTACTACACTGGAGGCTCTCTTGCCAGCACGTTTTTCTGCCGTCGTCATGTACCGCGGATTCTGGGCCAGGGTGACCGGGTTGTTGCTCCGTTCGATTTCTTCTCGGAGGAGGCGCATTCCTTCCTCAGTGTCGGGGTAGATGTCCGTGTGGGATGCCGTGGACGGCGAGTTAATACCATCTTTCGTTGATGCGAGGGTTGTCGAGAGAGGGGTGTACCGTTTGGGCAGCGCGTTGAATTGTTTCTAAGTGTGCGGTTAGCTCTTCGGTGGTGGTAGCAGGGTTCAGTGTCAAGATGATATTTCCCGCTTGGTTTTTGCGGACCGTAGTGACTCCCATGTGGGAGGGGGCTTTGGCCTCCAGCAGTGCTTTGTTCACTGCGAAGCCCACTTCTACTCTCGTGTGGACCGGGAGGACACTGGGGTTGGGGCAGGGCCGGATGATTTCCTGGGGGCGGGTTCGGGGCTGCCGTTTGACGACGGGGCGAGTAGTGGCGGGTGTGGGGTTGGTGGGGGGGTTGGCTTTGAGGAGAGTTTTGGTCTTGGAGGGGTCCGCCCACGGCGCCGAGGGTGCGTTGGAGGGGCGGGTTGCAGTCCGGGGTGCGTCGAGGGGGATGGCGATGTTGTTGCTGCGCAAGATTTCTTCGCGTATGTGGCATCTCGCCATCCAATGGTGTACGTCGTTGGAGATGGGCTTGGTGGCGGGTGCGGTGTCGGGGGCGGTCGGGGGGTTGTCGGCGAGGTGGTCGGTTCGGGGCTGGGGGTTGGTTCGGTGTAGTTTGTCGATGCGTTTGGTCACAGTTTCGAGGTGTTGATTCATTGGGCGGAGGAGATCCATGATGTTCGTCTTGATCAATTCGGATAAGGTCGCGAGGTTGACGTCGGATGTAGTTATTGCGTGCTGGCTGTCGTTGAGGTCCAGGTCAGAGTCGGAGTCGGAGTCGGTGTCGGGGTAGTTGTCGGTGTCCATAGCGGTCGGCATTGTTTCGACGGGGGTTCCATCAAGGTGCACGGGGGTGTTTGTTTTCGGTCGGGTGGCATTTTTGCGGAGGAGGTCGAGGTTAATTCTAGATTCGAATTTTTTGGTGGAGCGTTTGGTGACTTTTCCGGTGACGGTCGTTGATTTCTTAGAGGTCGCGATGGCGGAGGAGCCAGCGTGCGGGGCGTTGATTCGGGAAAGCTCGTCGGGGCTAAAAATATTCTCGGGTACCTGCATACGCGAGGGCGTGGCAGGGATGGGTGCGTTAGCGTCCATCGCTTAACCGGTGGTACAGTAAGCGATGGCGAAGAGTCACGTGAGGAGGCTCTTGCTAAGCGAGCACGAAAATTTCTCGCGAGGAAAGGGGTCCGGAAGGGGGGAAATTTGGGGTATCACCACGACCAGTGCTGCTGGTGGGGGGGGGGATTTGGGGGGGGGGGGGATTTCGGTATGCCGAACCCGAAAATAAGGTCGGTTTGATGATTGGAGGGCGGGTGGTGGAGCGGCGTTGATGAAAGTGCCCGGAATCCGGCCCGGAGGTCCCAGAATCGCGTTTTTTCCGCTGAATCTCAACGGTAAACGGTAGCTGGGTTCCGAAAATCGAGATTCGGGGTAATTCCGAGGTAAGAAATCGATTACCGATTCGAAAATCGGGGAAATTGTTGTTGTTGTCGCAAATGCAGGGGGGGGTCAGCGGTTGCTGTGTGGTGTGAGTTTTGTTGTGTTTGTATTAAGTTGGCGAGGCTTTTTGCCCCGTCCACCAGATCTCAGAACCAAAGTCGGACCTAGATATCACACACGCTATGTAAAGTGTTCTCGTCGCAGACGGGGACAAACCTGTTTCGTGACGTACGAGGCTGCGGAGGGCGTTGAGGGACCTAGTGGCGGCCGTCAGTCTTGTTTTCACATGATATGACAAGGAGAGTTTTCTGTCAAAATATATTCCAATCCACCGAACTACGTCTGTCCGTCCTCCTTTCGTCCCTGGGACAATGATGGTTCCATTTGGCAAGCGTACGTTTATGGCGTCGGTGAGTGTGTCAGTGCGGGAGCGATGAAAGTGCAGCAGCTCCGATTTCGAATCATCAAATGCTACGGCATTTGCTTGGGCCCAGTCGAAGGCGGTGCGAGCCGCGGCTTCCAGTTCGCGGGCATTCTCTTCTCTGGTACGTCCGTGTGCGACGAGAGCTACCTCGTCCATGTAGCTCGGGGTCCATAACGTGGGGTGAGTCGTTTGTAGTTTGTCGAATAGAGGGCGTAGGTAGATGAGGAATAGAATGGGCGACGCCGGGGCACCTTGGGGCTTCCCGTCCTAATAGGTCGTTGTATATCTGTTCGTCCGTCGAATGATAGGGCTGTTGTCCTTTCACTTAGGAAAGTCGAACACCAGGAGATAACTGCAGTTGGGCAGCCCAGTGTGCGCATTGTCGTGAGGAGGCGCGCGGAGGAGACATTGTCAAAGGCCCCTCGCACATCTAAAAATAGCGCGGAGGTTACCATGCGGCGCCCCGCATTCGCTTCGACCTCGTGTGTTAGGGCCATTGCAGCGCCGATAGCCGAGCGTTGAGGGCGCCCGCCTATCTGGTCTAAATATAATTTGTTGTGTGACTCCGCCATAAGGCCGAGCCGGGTCGCGATAAGTTTTTCTAGGATTTTGCCCATGCAGTTCAGCAATGCCATGGGTCGATAGGCCTTAACTGCGCTATAGTCAGGTTTATTCGGTTTCGGGATAACCACTGTCGTTGCTTCCCGCCAGCATCTTGGGTGGTATCCTTTGTCACCTAACCTTGCATACAGCGCATCGAACACCTTGGGGATTGCATCGTAGGCTCTCCTTAGGCATGCGCACGTTATCATGTCGGGACCGGGGGCTTTCTTGGGGGAGGAGGAGTAAATAGCGTGGCGTATTTCTTCGGGGGTGAAGGTGTGCCAGGGGATAATGGGGTGCGTGGGGGGGATTCGAGTCGGGGGGGCAGCGGGGGGGGGGGGGGTGGGAAAAGCGCCTGAAAGGCGTTTACTTTGCTTTCAAAATCAACGTGTACCTTATCCACCCCACCTACCTGGGTCTTAATTGGGGGGGTCAGTTCGGCGTGTCGGGGGTTTGTGTATCTGAAGGCGGCCCAAACATCGGGGCCTTCTGCGGCGGCCAAGTATTCTTTCCATAACGAGTCCTTTGCATGACGTACTCTGCGGTACTGAGTGTTGCGGAGGCTTTTGTACTCTGCATGATGGACTGGGAGGCGAGTTGATTTCCACCTCTTTCTTGCGCTCTGCATGTTCTGGCGTGTCGTGCGTAGTTCCTCCGTCCACCATCTCTTCGAGCGAGGAGTTGGCGTGAGAGTGGGTGTCTTTATTTATTTATTTATTTATTAACTCATACACGCATCCAACCGTAAGGTTATGGCGGAATCTACAGTAAATACAAAATTAAGAAACCCGGGTGTCAGGCCAGGCTCTCACTGGGTATGCCCCAGAGCTTGTCGTTAGGGTGTGGGGTTGTAGACCCCCAAGTCTCGCTGTGCTTTTGTTCGTCAAGCGTCGTCTGTTCCAGGAGCCCTGTACGCTCGGAGGCCACCTCGCCGGGTCGTTCCCCCATTTCCTCCACCCTTCCCCTCCCTTTTTTAACCATTTTTCCGCCTTTATTTCCTCCACAAAGCAAAAACAAAACCAAAGCAAAGTTAAACAGCCGCCGGGCCACCTACGCCCCCACTCTCCTCTCCTCTCTCAACTCCTCCGCTGGTGTCTTCTGACTCTTTGCCCTTTGAGACACCCGGGCCAGCCCTGCCCCTCTTCTCCTCCCCTCTCTCCCCTTCTCCCTCCTTCTGCCTCAGCCTTCTCGCTGCCCCGTCTCGCCTCTCTCCCCTTCTTGTCGGTGGTGTTGTCAGTCCAAGATTGCCATTCCCAAGCACAATCTGGACGTTGATGCCTCCGCTCTTGACGACTTCTGCCCAAGTCTTCTTTGCAGAGGAGGTTGTCGTTCTGGGTTGGTGGGTATTCTTTCCCCGGCCACCATTCTTTGTTGTAGGGGTCTTGCTGGGTGGCGCTGCCGTAGGTGTCGTCTCCTTTGCTTTCTGCTTCTTCCTCTGTGTAGCCTTCGCCTCCACAGTCTTCCATCCGTTCGTCTCAGCAGGGGCAGTGCTTGGGGCGTCGGGTAGAGGTGTGTCCTGAGCAGATGAACTGTCAGGGTGAGGTTCCGGTGTCGCATCGGATGACGTGATCGCCAGGAGAGGTAGGGGGGACATAGGCTTGAGGGCATCAAGCTTGTCCTGGGCGGCGGTAGTCGCATGTTTTGAGTGCATCAGGCTTCGCACCGGTGATGCCGTTCTCGGTTTGTGGTTCACCGGTCGTCTGTTTGTCGGTGAGGTGGGTTCGGTGTTCTGGTCGCTTCCCCTTCGCTTTCTCTTGCCAGGAGGGTTGCGAACAGCGTCCAGGACATCCTGAATGTCATGTTGGACGACGGACAGTTGCATAGTCATCTCTTCCATCGCTGAGGAAGAGGCCGTCAGGTTCGGTGAGGGGGGCGCCGAAATGACTTGTTGCTGTTCGTCGATTTTCTTCGTCAGGGCGGCCTCAGCAGCCTTGAGAGCTGCTGTTTCTCCCTGTGTAGAGTCGTATGCTGCGCGCAGCTTCGCATTTTCGCCGTGCAGGTCGTTGAGTTTCGCCAGAACGGCGTCAAGCCTGTCGTTGATGTGGTCGCTTATGTCGCACATCTTCTCTTCGACTGTGTCGAAGCGGCGGTGAGTCTCTCTGTTGTCCTGGTTCACACCTAACAACGTGAGGGCACTGATCCGTGAGTGGTTCGCTGCCAATGATCTGTCCAGGCACGCTTCATCGCGTGCTCCATATTCTTCAAGGATGAACTTGATCATTTCATGGCGCCAGATATACAGCGATCGGGTAGTTGTGTCTTGTTGCTGGTCTGTTGAAGCCGAAGGAACTGGTGATCCTGCCAAGATCACGTTCTGGAGGGGTTCTCCAGCACTGTTTCCATCAACTTCATCAACTATTCCATCTCTTCCATCAAAAGTAGGCTTAGATCCATCATGAGGAAGGTCGGCTAGAACATTGTACGCGTTTTCGGACCGTTTCGATCGTTGGGCGTTGTTCTGTCGTTGTTTTGGCGACATTTCGTGAGTTGGGGTAAGCCAAAACTCGTGAAAACTCTGATTTTGCGACAAAAGTCAACAAAAACAACGTAGAATTCCCTGAAAATTCAGAGAATAACGTAACAGAGTGCTGCGAATCCGAATCCGATCAGAAAACCGGGGGTTTCGGTGCTCGTTGTTGAGAATGCAGGGGGGGGGGGTCGCCGTTGCCGTGTGGTGTGACGCTCGTTGTCGGTTCGAGAGTGGGTGTCGCTTTTTGGGCAGCCGTTTGAATGGAGTCACGAAGGAGGGAGGCCCATTCGTCCAGGTTACTCGCGGAAGGGTTTGCGCGGAGGTATGTCCAGCATGGGTGACTGGCCTCGGCGAGGGTTTGTAGCTCCCTGGTAAAGGTATCCCAGTCCGGTTTTTGCCAGTTGAGTCGTGGGGTGGTGGGGGGTAGCGGTGGTATGGTCTGGGTGGAGAGATGTCAGTTGAAAGCGGATGACATCGTGGTCTGACGCCATGGCCAGGTCGTCGTCGACTGCCCAGTTCGTGAGTTCCCTTGTCATCGCCGGGGATGTCAGGGTCAGGTCCAGAACCGACGAGCCAGAGCCGTCTTTATACTGGTGGGTCGGGACGTCGGGGACGTTCGCCAGATTCCAGTGGTGGGTTTCGATTAGTTCCACGAGCTCGTCAGCTCGGGCTCTCCTGCGAGTGTTGGAATTCCACAACGGATGGTGCGCGTTGAGGTCACCCGTGATTACACATCGGCGAGGGAGGACGAGGGGGGTGAGGGCTCGGGGCAGGGTGTATGGTTTGGAGATCGGGTCACGTTCGTTATATATGTCAATTAAATAGAAGGGGGGTATTAGGGGAGTGCGGATCTCGAGGACTTGTAGATCCGGGTCTTCGGTAACATCTGGTCGAGGAGTGACGCTGATGTGGGGGTTCAAACGAGAGACGTAAGCGGCGGTCCGGTTGACCTTGTGGTAGCCGCGGGGGGGGAGCAAAAGAATGAAGTCGGGGTGAGTTATAGCAAATTTGGGGTCCTTGACGTTTACCTCTTGGGCAAGAATGACGTCGGTGGTAGCGCTTGCTGTGTTTAGCAGCGTCGTGCGGGCGGTGGTTCTGCGATTCGTGTTGTGGGACAGGATGCGGAGGGTCGCCGCTGATGGATGTTGTCTATTCATCGGCGGTCATGGTGGTATCAGCGATGGGGTTGGTTTCGGCGGGAATGTTGTCGTAGGTGGTGTCTGGGCGGGTTTTCTGCCATGCCCCTCTCACTATTCCTACCTTTACTGGGCATTTCGTGCTGTACGCGGCGTGTTGGGTGTCAGCATGTCCTGCGGCTACGCAGTTCGAGCATCTGTAAACGGTGTGGATGCACTTCCTGCCCTTCTGTTTGGGGCATGCTCCACAGAAGTGGTATTCCGTTGGGTGTACGGCGGCGCATATAGCGCAGGTAGGGCTGTTGTCGGCCGCGCACGTTGCGTGGTGGTGGCCAAACTTCTGGCACCTACGGCACTGGTCGATGGGCCTGGCGGAGCAGAACTGGGTGACCTTCTGTGTTTCGAATAGGACGACGACTTTCGTGCGCTTCAATGTGTTGTAGTCGTTGATGGAGCTGAGGGCGATCATGACACTTGACGCCGACTTACCGGCCCGTTTGTCGGGGTGAGATATGTATCGCGGTGGTTGGGTTAATCGGACGGAGTGGTTACGTTCGATTTCGGCTTGCAGGTTTTGCATGCCTTCCTCGGAGTCTGGGTAGTAATCAGTTGGTACTCCATGGTCTGCCAGTTTGTACCATTTCTCATTTATGCGGGGGGGCAGCAACGCAGGGTGCACTTTGCGGGCGGCTTCGAGTATGAGGGGCAGATGGGGGGTGATATCAGCGGGTGTAGTCTGGGGGGGGGGGGTGTCAGAATAAGATTTCCTTTCACGTTTTTCTTCACCATTGAGATAGAAACGCTCCCAGGAGCATTTGCTTGGCGCAAGGCGTCATTGACGGCGACTCCGATTGCTATTGTGGAGCTCTCTGGGAAGGAACGGGGGTCTGGGCATGGGATAATAATGTCGTTGGGGGGGGGGGGGGGGGGATTCCTTCTTTTGGGCTTTGGCAGGCTTAGGGGTCTGTTTAGGAGGCGTGGGGGGCAGCAGCGGGGAATAACTTCTTCGTTGCGGGTCATTCTTCTTGCCATGGGGTGGAGGGGTTCGGATCGGGGCGGGGGGCATGGACGGGGAGGGGCATCTTGTGTTTCTTGAGCTCGTTTTCGGCTTCAAGAGAGCGTTTTTTCCAGTAGGCAAGTTCCTTGGGGGAGGGGGCAGCGGGGGAGGGTGCATGAATAGAGGGGAGGTCGTTGGATTCGGGGAAGGGAGGAGCGGGGATAGTTGAGTTCTCGGGGGTGGAGCATTCGACGGGGGAAAGGAGGGCTGAGATGTCTTCGTTGGGGAGTATGACGGGGGCAATGCGGGACAGAAGATCGTGAACGGCACGGATTGTGGACTGGTATTTGTGGATAGATCGGAACGCCTGAGAGACTCTGACGTTTGTGGCTCTGTCTGCGTGTCGGAACATGTCCGTGGCGGTGTTGAGATTGTCGTTAAGTTGATCGATGGATGTCGCGAGACTGTCGGTGATGAGGGCGGTAGATAGGGGGTTGTCGGTGTCACGGCGGAGGCGTTGGACTCCAGCGGGGACTGGGGTGGAGTCGGCGGCGATGTGGGTGATAGTGTGGGCGGTGGAGGCAGCGGGGCGTTTTTTTTCGTTTTTCGGTGTTGCGTTGAACGGTGTACTTGGGGTCGGCGTTGGTCAATACGTCGGGGGTTTCGTTGTTATCAGGGAGGGTTTTCTTATTGTGGGGGGTCTTGGGGGGAGCGTTGCTGGTGTTGCGCGCGACGGGGGTGGGGGAGCTCTGGCGGGAAGACGCGTCAGAGCACGTGTCTACGTGCATTTCCGTGTCAGACATGTCGGACCCTTGCGGCTCTGCGTTAGCGCGTTTTTCTTTCCCGAGCGCTCGAGGGGGTGCTTTGTCGGGGGAGAGGGGCTGTTTCTCATCAGCGGAGGATCGGGTAGGCATCGGAAGCTCGGAATAAGTTGTTTTTGCGGTAGCGACAAGGAATCCGCGATTAAAATGATGGTTTTTGATGTGGGTGGGGGGGCGGTGTCGATGGAACCAGTTCGCGGGGCTTTTCTCAGGGGCCCGAAAACTCTTTTTCGATGAAAACTCAACGAAAAAGAGAGAGCCTGGTCTGGAAAGGCTGCGAATAGGTAATTCGGGGCTGCCGAACAATAATCCACGATAAAATCTTGCGATTTCGCCGAGGTTGTTGAAAAGGCAGGGGGGGGGTCGCTCTTTGCTGGGTGGTGATACATATTCTTGAGAAGTCCTTAATGAATCTCTGATAAAAGTTAGCGAATCCAAGAAAGCCTTGTACTTCCTTCAAGGACTTGGGGGGTTCCCGTATAAGGACTGTTTCCACCTTGTCCTTGACCATTTCAATTCCATTTTCGCTTATTATATATCCCCGAAATTCCACTTTGCTTTGTCCCCAGACACATTTTTCCGGTGATATAACCAATCCATTCTCTTCCAACCTTTTTAATACTTCCTTTACCAACTCATCATGCATTTCTTCCGTCTCCGCATAGATGAGTCCATCATCAATATATGCAATAACTCCTTGGTCCAGCATATCCCTAAAGATATGATTCATCATATCTTGAAATGTGGCCGGAGCATTGCTCAACCTAAAAGGCATAACCAAAAATTCATATAGTCCATATCGGCACCTGAAAGCCGTTTTCCATTCATCTCCTTCCTTTATTCTTATCAGATGGTATCCATTCTTTGAATCCATCTTTGTAAATATTTTGTCTCCTCGCACTCTGTCTTGTGATCCCGACATGAGTGGGAGCGGGTATCGGTTGGCAATTGGTATCGTATTGATGCCCCGATAGTCAACACATAACCGAAGACCTCTGCCATGGACCTTTGGGACGAAGAGAATAGGAGCTGCTACCGGTGACTTGGAAGGTCTGATTTTCCCAGTACGCAGCATATCTTTTAACCATTCTCTTAATGTCTCTAGCTCAACTTCGATGAGAGCATAGACAGGTCCCCAGGGAGGATGTTTGTTTGTTTGTTTGTTCTCTCATTACTTGTTTGCAACCCGAAGGTTATGACAAGGGACAGATAAATACAAAAGAGAAGAAGAAAGAAATGTAAAAGCAAAAACCCAGTCTCCACCTCTACCAGTCTCCTCCTCTTGATCGTTGTGGTTGTGGGGTCTGTCCCCACTGTTACTACGGGGGTTTCTTGTCCAAGCGCGTCTGATGTTCCAAGTGCCCTGCTTGCACAGAGGCCGCCTCGCCGGGCTCCTCCCTTTCCTCCTCCCTTCCCCTTCCCATGTTTAGCCATTTTACCGCCTTTGTTTCCTCCGCGTACAAAAGAAAAAGGTAACTCCCGCCGCCCTCCTCTGCCCCTTCCCCGTGCCCCTCTCTCTCCTTTCGCAACGCCTCGCACTCCTCCCGCCCTCCGAACATAAGAAAAACATCGTCGCACCCAAGCAAAGGAAAGTACAAAAGAAACTCGTCTGCCCTCTCTCGCCTGCCGTCCCCTTCATCTCCCTTCCTGTGCACCATTCCACCATCCGTTCCCTTCTCACCCGTCGTACCATAAAACAACTCCAACCCGTACGACAAACAATTGAAAGACAAAGAAAAGAAAACTCAAAACACCCGAACCCCAAGCAGACCCAAGCAACGACCCCAGCCCGATCCCGTCACCGCGTGCCCGTTCCCTTTCTCTCCGCCTATCCCTCTTCTACCTTCCCCTTTTGCTTGTCCCTTTTTTTTTTTTTTTTTTTTTTTTTTTTTACAAAAACAGAAATCCTAAGTAAGAAAGCACTGCAAAATCAGCGCGCGCGAAAGTTCCTAAGGTACTGCGGTCAGTGTAGTCAGCGGTAGGGGTCTATCCCTTTCTGCGAGGCTTCTCTAGCCGGGAGTGTGCCCAGGTCGAGGTAGCAACCTTGGTTGCAGAGATAAAGGTGGAAAGAGCCTTGGTGCCGGAGGGGGTGTCCAGAATGGTGTTTAGGTTGATCCGGGAGTGTTGTCTGAGTTTGAGGTCCTTCCTGAGTGTGGAGCGAGCGGCCTGGAATTCGGGGCAGCTCAGGAGGAGGTGTCGAGGCGTCTGCGGTGGATGGATTGGGCAGCTGCAGCTGCGGGAGGGGTATGCGTCGGATGGAGGGTGGGCCAAGCAGTTGAGGAAGTACCCGTGGCCGGTGCGAAGACCCAGGATTGCAGTAGATATCCAGCGGGGGTTTTCGGTGTACGCAGTGTCCATTGTGCGGCGGTGTGTGGCAGTGTACGTTCGCGGTCGGGGGGAAGAGGTGAACCAGGTAGCCCAGTCTTCGGTGTACCTCTCTCGAGCGCGGCGGCGCAGCCAAGTGAGGGATATCGGTATTCGTCGGCGTGGCGGTACTGTTGTCGCCTGTCGGGCCAGTTCGTCGGCGGCTTCGTTTCCGGGGACGCTAGTGTGTCCTGGGACCCAGTGGATGGTAATTGAGGTACCGTAAGCGTGAAGGTCGTGAGCGGTGTTGTGGATGGCCCAGGCGAGCTCCTGGCCGGGGCCTCGAC
>JAJJXM010000158.1:0-28326 GCA_024516155.1 Pyronema omphalodes | reverse complement strand
CTCAGAGCTGTGCCTAATTTACTGTGTTAACAGACATCACAGTACTGTTTTCACACCACATTAATTGCGATTTACTCAATAATGACATATATGGGTAATACATACATTAACGCTATATTACAAGTGTTCGCAAGTGAATATCATGTGGTGGTGGGCCGTGGTGTTGTAATTTATATTGTGTCTTCGTTTTGACATTTTTCACAACCATGCTATATCTCAACGATCAATGAACTGATTGGGATCATTTCGTAGAAGTGCCCACGGTTTACGAGTATGCGCGTGACCGGGGGTAGTTTTAGCACCACCTTGGCATGAGTATGTACATAAGCACCGTATGGGTGATTGGTAACGGCAACCCTTTATTGTCGATTAGGTAGGTGACCAGGTGCAATTTTGCGCTTGTATGGCTCGGCAATGATGACATGGGAGTAGGGCATTGAAGCCAATGGAAAACTTCCCATGACTCCGTTGGGTGTGAATTGAACAACACTAACATCACCTATGCGATGGCAATAGAAAATCTGCATAGAAAGGGAGGTACTTACACCCCTCACCCTCCCCTTCTCCGGTCAATGCGAGAACTCCATGTATGATTCGCTTTCTATAGAAAATATCTTTTTTCGTGGTAAAGTATGTTCAGCCGTCTATTGCTATAGAGCTAGGGGAAGTCTTTCAATACATTGGTGGTATCATGGAGCTCGGTTGATACAAATTGATTCATCGGCCTATGAATTGCAATTACATATATTTCACGATTTTCTTCTTGAATAATTACTTTTTTCTTGGCTTGATCGAATCTTGCAAAAATAAAGGAAAAAACAAAAAAACGAAAAAAAAGGAAAGAACTGAAAAGAAAACAAGATGCATATCATACGTAGTGCTATAAATAATGTCTCTCCTAACTCTCTACTAAACATGAATGATATGGCATGATGGAATAGTTGAGCCGTGGAAACCCCCGCCCTCATCCCCGGATATCACATCGATGTTCCAATTTTTCACACGCCTGGATATTATTGCTGCGGCTGCTGATTAGTAATCCATGTATGTATGTCGATATCGAGAAATAGAAAGAAAGAAATGACCGACAGAGTCATCAGGCAACCTGATACCCACCATAACACAACAAAGCTTTCTCAAGAGTAAGATAATAAAAAACACTTCTCCCAAGAAGCCGGCGGTCTTTGCATCTTGCATCTTTTGGAATGCTGTGTAAGTTTTATATTCGTCCGGTTTGTATTGGTAGTAGAAGATTAGTACATACAGTATGGCGATACATCTGTACAGATCGTATGTACTCGGCCACGGAGGGATTGAAAATCTGTATCATGACCATCGCCATCATCATCATCGTCCTTGTCCCGGGCCATCTTTTTTTTTCATTCTCACCGGTGTCCCAAGCCACAACCAAAAAGATGATTAATATATGGCACGATATCTCCCTGGGATTCCGCAGAATTTTAAATCCCCGGTGTTCGGGCATTTTGGCAGATCTGTGGTTACGATTGGGTGGGTTAAACAAGGAACAAGATTGTGTTACACAGCGTGGTTGTTGAATATTCGAAGTGATTGGGTGATGGGGTTTCAACTTTCCCGGTGCTATGTCTGATATGTCTGGCCATGAGGCTTGCAACTTACAAGGTACCTATGCAGCCGCAGCGTATTTAGCGTATGCAGTGTATTCTTCACCACTTTCACTTTTTTAGACTAGCGTCCACGGCTTTTCACCATGATACTATGTGTACGGAAGGGGTTTCAATTTTCACATACGCCAAGCTACCAATCTGAAGTGGATTTTTCCAAAAAGGAAACTCCTGTGAGAGAGACATATGAAAATGTGGCTCAATTAGAGTAAAGAGCCTACGGACTATGCTAGGCTGTGGATACTATCCGTGGATGCAGTTGCACATCATATCAGCGCCGTCTCCGACGATAAAATTTCGCATATATAGTGCTGGTGATGCTGGTGATCTTCTTTGAGATAAAAAAAATGTTACATACCAACGGGATTGGTATGCGGGATTGTGATATGGAGTAGCAGCAGGGCTGAATCCGATGAGCTGGGACATATCAAATCTCGAGAATCTGTGTGTGATATATGCAAGTATATTTACCAGGGTAAGTAGCGTGTAAGATAGATATGTAGATAGATAGATAGATAGTACATACATCTACGTATCGTCACGCAACAGCAAAGAAAAGAAAAAAATGTATGCAGATATGCGAGCATGATTGGATGATTTCAATTGCATCTAGATGGTAAGCAGTCACCGTGGATTACATAGACGAACGAATCATAAATGCTAATCTTATTACATATGCCATGTACATATGGCTTCTTTCATAAGGCGTTAACTGCGTTAGTTTTGTTAAAAATCTATCAGTCGCTGATGCCGCTACATGTGCTACGCTACGTTACGTTCAAAATCCTCCGCTATCGGTCTGCTAAAGTTTTCGTCTGTGCCGCGATTAAGCTGTCTTTCTGAGCCTCACTTTCTGCACATTGATATTTTATTACCTTAAACCATATATTTGATTCGTCTAGCGGAGACTACCCTAGATCTCTTCCTAACGACTTGATGAAGACCGGATGGACCGGCGGCTAGAGCGCGGAAAACGGTCAGTTTGATACATCATTGGTCACTCGGTTCTTGCCGAACATTCCGACAGGTCTCGGAAGAATGACTTTTCAGGTTCGAATGGCATGATTTTGACTGAATCGGAATGGAGATAATGGGGAGAAAAATGGAGTTAGGTAATATCTATGCATTGAAGTGGATGAGGTTGGGATGGGTCCTCGTTCCCAAGGACATGCAACCCCTATCTTCTATGTACTCTTCTACAGACGTTCTCGTGACCCTATGTATGTATACACGGTCCTCCTTAGCCTTGTGGACGATGCGACTATTCGATGCATTCTAATATGTATGCATTCGAAGTATTTATTTAATTCCACAGATTTGTATGAATTTGGAATAACACAGCGACTAAGTAAGTAAAAGATCCATATATTAGTTCTCCTAATCAATATTACTACTGCCGGGTTTAATTAGTTCACAAAGTATACAGTAGCTCTATGACACCATGTCTACATATCTACTAGATATTTTAGTTGGAATGCGAGAATTGACCTGTCGATTTGAACCTCCTTCTAAAAGTTCCGCATTAGCGTAGGATACTCGAGACACTAGAAAGACTACGGTCTACCGCTAGCAGCGTCTTCTGACGCGTTTAACCAGCCATCTTCAACGACAACTGATCATCTCGGCGGCTAACAAAGCCTAATGAACGTCCGTCCATGTGTTGTTCCCGGAGTTTATCACCCAAGCCACCGAAAACTATCCAATCCATCAAAACCATCAACGGATAATCATCCAATATCATCAAACCACAATTAGATGTTCTCATTGCTAATCCATTTCCCCGTGTCCTGCAAAGGTCCTCTAAAGGTAACCCAGTGCACCGTATCCCAAAGCCTCATACACCACCACATACCATTGCATATCGGTCCTTCCATTCATCATACTATCCATAACTTCCTCGCAACCCAATCTCACCGGCACCACCCGAAGTCGCGTATCGATTGGTCCAGAACTCTCCGGGGGTCTCGGCGAGACTGCATATACATTAGTTCCCCGCCAGAGACATTTTTACATTTCGAGATTTTCAACCTTGAGAGATGTACAGTTGGTGTAGATATCTCATTTATAGTGCTATGTATACTACTGTAGAATATCTTTCGGCCCGCTTGCAGATCGAAAGTCAGCTGCTCACTTTGCTATGTACGTATGGTACACATTGTGCCTGCTGCTGTAGAGTACATTCTACAAAGGTACATACATATATGGTGGCATAAGCATTCTGACTTCTTCTGTCTGTCTTATTTCGGCAGAGTTATTTCGGCAAGCTAAAGCAGATCTTCAGATATGTAGGTATCGTGCCACGATTCTTTTGCCGAGTGTTAAGCTCAAAAATTACAAGAAAAAAAAAACAACAGGACCCTAATTCTGTAGTATAGACGGGAGAGATCATGATATGTACGCGGCTGAAGTACATAGTGGGGGTAGATATGCCATGCTATGCTACGCTATGTATCGTTGCTGAATTTTGCTGCTCATCTATGCCAAGCCGGGCTAATCGAAGACAAACTATGCTTTTCTAAGTTAAGACAGCTTCCAGAAATGCATATGGTAGTATCTGTAACCCTTTTCTATGCATAAATCTAGCTTATGCATCTAAAATTCTCTTGTATGCAGCGGGTTGTATGTAGAAGTTAGTGATCTCCGACGGCGACGACTACGACGACATTCCAGAGAGATATAGTTATGAGATATAGTACTATATTACAGCTACCGAAATTTTATGTGTCTAAAAGGAGACGTTAGGAGACCTTGAATATCTAGCACCATCCATATAAAAAGCTAGCTATTAGGGTGCATAAACACTGTGTATTGCATAACCCTTTTCTTTGCATATATGGTACGCCAGCTATGTACATGCCATACATAATTGCTTACTCAACCCTCCTAGGCTACAACGCTGCATAATTCCTAAACCCTAGGGCATGGAGATTGCGCTTATCGCCGGTATGTACGCGGTGCCAAACGCGTCTTGTGTAGTACCATGAGCATAGTCATAGATTATCTTCATAGGCTGATGTCATCTCAACGGTTAAAGCAGGTGTATTAAAATATATACCACGTTGAAAACAATTTAACGCTTCATTAACAGATTCCTTACGCAGCTTAAGAATTTCAAGGCGGTATATTGTCATACAGAATACGGGAATTATAATTTATTTATACACAAACTATGTCATCGTGTAGATATTTCTGTCATTTAATCAAACCTGGGAAGGCCAACTTTCTGCCGGAAATGGATATCATAACCACCCACCCAATCCTCTTCGCCTTGTCTGTACCATTACCATCCCCGGCATCTAACCCAAACATCCACCACCCTCCCATCCTCAACTACATAGTACCAGCCGTAGCAATTGCCTGCAATACACGAGTGCTGGGGCCAAATCCGCACCTTTTGCCCAACCTTAAGTTCCATAGGCTCGTTCGTGAACGCCGGGTCTTTAGTGAGCACTGCATGTTCTTGAGATATGCGGCCTACAGTCCAGCCTGATTTCTGTTTTCCGTCCCAAGCCGAGGGAGTCAGTGACTGGGAGTCTCGCCATCCGGTGAGAACTCCCCACCCCGGAATCCTACCGGGCTCACGCCCGAGACCTGTTGACCCGATGGCTAATAACGCCTCACCACGGTCGGGGTATACACTTGCCACTTCAGCCAACACAGTGATGGCAATATCACCTTCATCAAGTGCTCGGACTGCCGTTGATTCTGTCTTGGTATCGGAGGATGACTCAGAGCTGTCGGAGGTCACGGACTCGGGCCCGGTGGTCAACTGCTGTAGATCCATTGTGGTATAAACGCCAGCGTGTAGTTCCACGATCCATCCTTTTTCCTGGATATTCCTAATCCTCTCTCTCATACCCTCCGCCGCGAGTGCCGTTGGTGTTGCTCCCACAGACAATACAAGACCCTTAGCATTAAAAGGCTGGTTTCCTTCAGATCCAGAAAGCCCATCAAGCGTGTCCACCCCTTTTACCACCGTTTCCAATTCCTTAGCAAGAAACTCCACCGCCTCCTCTGCTGTTTTAGCCCCATAGCTATGACCCGCATGAGAATAGAACCCCTTCAACTCCGCGCCTGTATCTTTAATTTTCTTCAACAGTCCCAGTAACTCGGGGGACTCGGTTTTCAGACCCGCGCGTTGGTACCCATTATCCAGCTTCACAAACACCAACCATCCCTTTCCATCCTCCGGAAGCTGGTCAACATGATCCACCAGCACGGTTACCTGCAACTCCGGATGTCTCTCCCTTAGCTGCAGTAGTCTACATCTCGCCGACGGCGGTAGGGGGAATCCATAAAGAATTCCAGTGACGGCACCTTCTTCCACCAATGGCTCCAAGGCCTCTGCTTCCGCGACGGTAGATACAATCACGTTTCCATGACCTAACCCCTCTAGTTGAAGTCGCGTTAGTGAGAGGGTTTTGTGGGTTTTGGTGTGTGGACGGAATTGAACGCCGAGAGATGCAGAGAGATGGCGAAGGCGACGGCAGTTACGGCGGAGAGTGGGGAGGTCGAGAATGCATGCTGGGGCAGGGAGCGAGGAGATTGGGAGGCCGATGTAGTGGGAGACGTCCGAGGTGGTTGGGGTTGGGTAGAGAGGGTTCATCGTGGGTGTTTCTAGAGGTCAGTGGTGTATCGGAGGTACTAGAGGTAAACGTAAGTTAGCTGTCGCAGAGGTTATGAGTACTGGTCTCAGCACCCATGACATGATCTTCATTTGACTCCATCACGGATAAAGCGGGGTAAGTCCGGGAAAGTCGGGGTAGGACGCGCGGGGTGGGGAATGGGTGGGGGGTGCGCGCGGCTCCGACAGAGCTGCTCCGAGTTCCCTCGATCAACCCGAGCTAGACGCGTGTTTTCCACCGGAGCCACCTCGCTCATCCCGAAAGTAATCACGTGATATTGTTATGATGTATGTACCCCAAGTTACATTGCGGTGCACTTTGCCAGAGTGCAAGAGTACATGACGTCACATGAAGGTCTAGCCCATCTCCTTGCTCATCGTCGTCATTCGCCTGTAATATGTACCGCCCGCATGGTATGTAATATATGTATCATCATAGATTCGAAGTAACCGAACGCATTGCACTGCACGGCTAATTGAGAAAGTGAACATTTTTTTCACCGATGACTCCTACCCCCACACAACCGCCCACCGCCCACCGCCGCCCCTGAATGTTGTTTTATTTTGGGGGTTTCGGTCTTCGGGAGTCCGAAATATCTACATACGTGCCGACCTGGGCTGCCTACCTGGGTTGCCTGGATGGATGGCTGCATGCTTGACTCGACCCGACTTCTCCTGACCTGACCAGTTATATCGAGGAATCAATATAAGGAATAGTTTACCGACCGGTGCGGTGGAGGAATGTCTTTACAGATTTGGGGTATAGGAAGAAAGCACTCGTCTTGTCATCAGCCCGGATATGTACATGTTTTTTGTGGGGGAAGATGTTGGTGTATTGTGATGTAAGGGATATCGTTGAGTACTTTGAATAAAAGAGATAACTGCACTTGTGATGTAGGTGGCGAAGGAAGCGAGATTGAGACGCCGGTAGGTCACCATGGTTATGCAATGCAGCCTGACTATGTAGAGGGAATAAATTTCAAAAATTTTAAGGGCCAAACACAAAGGCTGATAGCCAAACGAATACTGCAGTTTCAGTTTCATCGGCTCGGACCGAACGGGGTTACGGAACAAACAAACCAGACAAACAAACAAAACATATAAAAGATCCCGAAGTTCGGACGTCAAACGGAAAAACTTGTTGGTGTTATAAAATACTTCAACAGGGCATTAAAATATGCCAAACGGATTCATAAGAATACTGGATTGGATGTTATGTACATATGAATCATACGTCAAGCACCAAACATCCAACTACATACAGGGCTAGCTAACTAGCTAAGTCGGATCCAAAATTGATCAAACGAACAGATAGACAGAGAACCCTGAAAACCCTAGATCTCAGTCGGGATCTCGGTGAGATATGTAAGTCAATATGTATGTATGTAAGTCTATATGTATGTATGTAAGCATGTACATATATCTATAGTATATCTGTAAGTCTATATGTAAGTCTATATGTAAGTCTATAATTCTATCTGTACATGATTCCCACTATACTGTACATCCCTACCCAGGCCCAACAGTCCAAGTCATCATAATCGTAATCACAACCCTGATAACCATAACCCTGGTGATCATAATCACAATCCCACCGAGCATACATAACCCCCCTGAGAAACAAAAAAGATCTGCACCTCGCCGCCCCTTCGCCACATTCATACCTTGTCTACATATCCCTCCATATCCCTATCCCTTATCCTTGTCCAGCATCCATATCCCTATCCCGATTCCCTAAAGACACTTTTCGAGAGTTGGTTCGCAAGTTCGGCTGTTATGGATTACTGTGGACAGTGGATACATTTTGCCTACATATGGTGACACGGTGATAGGGTGACACCATACATGCCTACATGAGAGACTTACCGTATCCCGTAGCGGATATCGGATCGGAGCCTTTTACAGGGAAGACGAAAGAATTTTTCCCGTGGGTGAAAAAAAAAAAAACAAAAAACAAAAAAGAATAATCAACACCGCCATGCATACATGAAATGTCATACCTGCTAAAATAATATCCACATACAGAGAAAATACATCCAAGAAAATGAAATTCACATAACAATGAACACTGTATACTGAACGAATATCAATAAACAAACAAATAATTTATCTCCATACCCCAGTTCCATCACCTGCCAACTCCAATCTATGATTTACCAATCCACCGCCGCCGGCGCCCCCATCCTTGATCCTAAGCTAGCTAAACCAGTCAGGTCTGCTGACTTTTCCTTCATGCGAGTCACGCATGTATAATGATCACTAGCCCATATCCCACAGTTTTAGTCCGGACTCCGCATCCACAGTGGTCCGCATCCCAGGATATGTAACTAGGATCTTAGTTACGGCACCTAGCACCGAGAAGCTCAAGCCACAGTAAGTACATACAGTATGAGGTAGCTTAGTTTTGTTACGGCACCTAACATACAGCATACAGGATGCTAGTATTACAGTATAGTATACAGAATAGGTATATTGCCCGGAAAGTTCGGAATGTACGGAGATGCGGGATCTGCGGGAGTATTCCAGATATCTGTGTCTATCGTTATGGTATGGTTATGATGACTACGTATAGAAATCGGAAGATTTTATCCCAGGGCATGTGAGAAAGATAGATAAAACAGTATATATCGATTATATACCGGGGATATGTATATGACTATGACTATGGCTATATACCGTAGCAATATTCTGGAGATATACCGTAGTGATACATATACCATAGCCACAAAATATATCTATTACAATATACATACCCTATTACCAACCAAGTACACCTGCTTAATAAGCCACACCGCTCGTAAGTTACAGTACACAGCACTGAACAAGCCACCGTAATATCATCAAAATATGTCCATCCTATCCCATCCTATCCATCCTGTGCTATGCTATCCCAACCAACCACCACTAGCTCCCGTACCACCGCCGCTCCTCAAATGTTTTTCCCCATCCCCATCCACCCCCCACTACATATTTGCGAACCATTTCCGTGGCCAAGAGAAAAAAAATGGTTCGCATTCCTATCATCCACCCATCCACACATCCCCACCTATGTATCCGCAGATCCACACGCCACGCCATGCCACGCCGCAGAGGCACGCACTGGCATGTACGGAGGCACGCCCCACGGCCGTCGCCGTCGCCATGGCCGGACTAGGCTGGGGTGGACTGGGGTGGGGTATGGAGTGTAGTTTTGCCACAGACAGGGAGATAGATGCATGGAGATAGTGGCTAGGACATAGGACATACATAGGACATAGGATCAACTACCACTACGTACCGCAATCGTGCGCTGAAAAAAGGACGGATGATGGTACATAGACGGTTGAATTTTAGGGGTTAGAACTTTGGGGGAATTGGGGATTTTGTAAGGGGTTATTATGTGGATGGGATATGGGGATTTATGTAATGACAAGGTATGTACATGGAGAGGATATTCTACTTGAATAAAATTACAGATTAAGCTGCGTTTATTATTTTGTATATATGTATAGGAAAAAAACATGGATGATCAATACTATCGTACACTCTAATCAGTCTGTCTGTCTGTCAGTCGGATCAGATTAATAATTGACGACAATACCATATCGCTATTTTATTGCTTTTTTGCATTTCTGTTTTTCTAATTTTCTACATTTCTGCTTATAAAAAAAACACCTTTAATTTCTTTAACTACCATAATCTTTGTTGTCGGGTGGATGGCATGGTGCAGCGCGGCAAGTCTCATACCGATACCGATAGCGATAAGTCTAGCGGCGTTAAAACATTGCGGCATTTTACCGCGGCAATCGTTCCCTAAGCTGCTTTGCCTTCCTGCCTGCTTCAAACGCGACAAAAAAAATGGCCTGATGTAAAAAATGGAAATAAAAAAACAAAAAAATCCAGAATAACGATAAGAAGAAGAAAAAAAAAGGTTCGGTAAATATATATCATGATTTAAGGTTCCCGGCAGTTAAATTAAAACTTTATGAAGAGATGCTCCCGTAACTTTAGTTTTGATGAAGCGATGGATTGATGGAGACCTTGTTGCCTTGTTTCAGGGGTTTCCAGGGGTTTTAGATTTGTGTGATCTCGTTTGATCTCGTTTGATCACCGCGACCCTGATCCTGATTTCGGTTCCTATGGTTCCTATGGTTCGCCAGTGACCAAATGTTTGCAATGCACACCCGGAAACCTGCATATGGCACCATAGTTTTAATTTTTAATCGAACTTGGCGGATTTTTTTTATTTTTTATTTTTTTTGGTGGACCTATCTGTTCTGGACGTTATCAGACCTTTCCAGACGTCTTTGTCGGCTTCCACTTAATTCCACCTAGCTACACCTTCCACTAAGTTACGCCTTGCTCCGTCCACTCAGTCCACCTCAGTGACGCCTTGCTCTGTCCAGTCGGCAGTTACAGGCAGTTTCAGGCAGTTGTAATCACCTATCCACAATCGACCTGGACCTGAAGTGTAGCTGTGTATCTGTATGGCCACAGTAACCGTGTACTGCGTACTGCGTACCTCTCTAGCAGCTACCAGCCGGCTTACACATATCATACATATGGCACATAAACCAGTCGGAGGTTAACACACATACGTACGTACCATTCCATTCCATTCCACACTATCTCAGTCGGTTGTCGTCGTCGACTTCACAACAGCTACATCCGAATGGTGACCATCATAACGCCCAACGCCCCAGTTATGGACCATGATTTTAAATGCTGCACAAAGTGGGATATCCGGAGATGTATAGCTGTATGTAGATGTAAATATAGTTCGGTTGAGTTAACTCCCGCAATTGCCTAGTCCGGCGGCGGGAGGGAGGGAGAAGATCTCTCGACGTGCAATGTGTCCATGTGGCCTTGTCCTAGAAGCTTGAAAAATGTGCTTTTGACTCTCGGACAGGAATATGTAATGTTACTGTATGTGACAACACATATAATCTTTCCATCCAGTGAGCCAGTCGGTCTGTCAATCAATGATCTATCCATCCAGTCAATAGATTTTTTCGAGTATCGTCGTTATTTCGATGGACTCAGGACTGCGGTGCGGTACGGTAGTCGGATGCATGCCATGCCATGCCATGGCGGTATCTGTATCGATCGATAATATTCCCTGTCGTTGACATGACAGCCAGTCCAGCTCCGATACCCTCGTCCTCTCTTCTTCGTCCCCCACCCATCATCAACACAGCATACATAAACGCAGCATATCGTACAAAGGGGTATGAAACGCATTAGTCTTGCGTTGTTGCATCATCGCGGTGCTCTGCGTTGCCTGGAGGTGCTTCGTACTTCTTTGCGTTGCTCGACGCTGCTCCACACTGCCTCGCGTTGCTTTGCACCGCACCGCACCGCACCGCACCGCTTCACACAGCTTCGCGCTTCTACACCATCCGGCATCAAAATCCCATCACGACTGCCATAGGCTCGGTGTCTGTATAGCACAGCACCATAGTATGGTATGGTCACCACACATACATACATACATATGGCTCATTGTGGACCTCCGCCCTGTCCCTGGCGTCGGCGTCGATACGTGTCTAGCGTGCATGGGGAGGTTGGTTGATTCCGACGAGTCCATGGATCCCATTGCATGCTATCCATATCCATCCATCCCATTGATCCAGCACCGTAGCATCCCATCCATCCATCAATAGCATAGCAGAGCATAGCATCCAACCCATCCATCCATCCATCCATCCATTCAAGCACCAATACACCATACAGACTTTTTTTTTGTCGGCCAGTGTAGCTTGGTTGAGTAGCGAGCTTGAGCGGTGAAAGCTGGTCTGGTGGCCGCGGTTGTCGTGATGAGATTTGAAAAATGGACATACAGGATACAGATACGGAAGCCGGTTGGTAGATTTAGATATATCTGAGCCGGTGATGATTGATCGAGGATCAAACATCGTATGTGGTGTGCATAAGTGTCAAGGGGAATTGTCGAATCAACGCTGTCTGTTTCGTGATGGCGTTTTCTTCTGCGCGATGCAACATCTCGATATGCAAGTTCTTGTTTGTCGATTGCGATGACTTGGTTGGACGCTGCAGGAGTCAAAGTCAAGTCAGAGAAGATGTAAATGTGGAATCCCCCTGTAAGTTATCAATCAAATCAAATCTTTAAAATGAGAAGCTGCATGTTTGAGAGAGCTCACGAGACTTGGTTGGGAAAAAGGGGAAGTGTGAAGTGACGAGAGTTGAGTGGTGAGGGAAATATCCGTCAGTTGGTTTTGAGAGTAGGATGAATTAGAATAGAGTCCTGCAGAGTGAAGGAAAATAAAAAAATAAAATAAAAAAATAAAAATAAAAAAACAAAAACAAAAATAAAAAGCAAAAGCAAAAAAAAAAACAAAAAAATAAAAAAAAAAATCGGTTTCGTATTCTTCATCTCCGTTTCGCATCCATCACCTGCGTTTCGCATCGACTATCATCATCCATCTGCGTTTCGCTTCGTCGCAACTACGCAATTCTGCAGGTATTATAATATTCCTTTCGTCATGAAATGGGGAGTACAGGTTATTTCGTCATCTCTGAAAGAAGTAAGCATAGCCACAGTTTTGTCATGTGCACTTGTTCTTTTCTTTCTATCTATATTTGTGTTTCTCTTTGCGGATGTGTGTGTGTGTGTGTCCCCGCGTGAGACGTGAAGGCTGTGCTCACTGCTGATAACCGGGCCCCTGTTGTTCCCCAGACGGTGGCGATTTTCACTGGATCGCTTAAATGGTGTGGTGACCTGGAGCCTTCCGGGGCAATCTCATTTTCAAATGGGTCGCAAGTTCGCAAGTTGCGATGCGCTCTAAGCCCGACGTACGAAAAATCGGAGCTTCTGCTGGCTTAGCTAGGCAGTAATCCTCTAATGTCAGACAGGCACAGAGATCAAAATGACATACCGCGCAGTACCGCAGCCAGCCACAAAGACGACCAGGACCGTCAGGACAGTCGAAAGCAAAAAAGTAAAGAACACCTGCCTCAACTGTGCGTGCCGAGTATATGTAAACTGCCGTCGGTAACGTAGATTGCTTGCTAGTCAGAGCTGTCTGTGTGCGCGATCCAGGCAGCCCTCCTCTTCCTTTCTCCTCATCTTCTCACCCCACCTCTTCCACCTCCATTTTCCTCAATTTTTGCCACTGGATACGAGACACCTTCTATATATCACCACGACAGGCCTCCAACCCCCCCCCACACCCCCCGGACACCTCATCACCACCTCATCGAAACAGCATCGCAGCAGTACAGCTATATCTAATACCTAGAAAGCATCTGTCTGTACCCTCATCGTCACCCACCCACCCCCTCCCCCCCCCAGCAGCATCGCGAGAGTGAAAAAGAGCAAACGAACCAAAAGCACCCGCCCACCACTAGCAGCTTCGCAGAACAAGTGCCAGCACGACCGAGTGGACAACAACAACTCTTGTTAGTTCAACTGCACTCGTGTCAATAATGACCGAATCCACATCCCCATCTACTGCGCATACAGAGCCAGACACCGTGGCAGCTATTCTTTCGAAGACGAGCGAAGAACAGCAGAAGCAGCAGCAGCAGCAGCAGCAGCAGCAGCAGCCCATACCTCCCACTTCCAGCAAAGTGAACCTATCCGTTGATCAATACTTCAAAATTTATGAACGATTCCAAAAGCAACTGCTCGAGCAGTTTGAGCAACATCTGGAGCAAGAGTTTGCCAAATATATCGCGAATGTTTCCGATCCGGCCATCACTGGGGAGCATGTGCAACCAACACATGCAGACGAATGTGACGCAGGAACAGACATTACTTGGCCAGCGTCGATAGAGCAGTTGGGAGAAACAGACGGCGATGCTAGCGATAGCAACTCAGATGCTGGTCTGACAACCACAACAACCAGTAGTGGTGCCGGTAGCAGTGTTGGCAGCAGTGCCATTCGCCGCGTTACGGCTCGCTCCAGGGATAACAGCACCACACTTACGGGGGCCAACAACAATTCAACATCCGATGGCTTGCATATCGTCAATGGGAAATCTCTGTCGCATGTAGTTTCCGAACAGAATGTTTCGCGAGCATTTCAGGAGGCATTTAAAGAGGTATTGGACGATGCCAAGACACCCGCAGACGATATTGATGAGGGTTGGAACGCCACAAACACGGACGATGGTGACGGAGACTGTGAATCTGAGGGAGAGAAGCGAAAAATTTACTCTTACAATCGTCACCAGGAGTCTTCAAAGAGGTCGGAGTCTATCAAAAGAATGGAAAATTCCCACAGACGTCGTTTACCGACGAAGCCACCTAGTCACTTGACCACACCGCTCTTACCACCATTATCACGCGAAAGATGTGATCAATTAAAAGCTCTAGCCAATGTTATCGTTGGTGAAGACCGAGCTGGTAAGAGAATGTCGGATCTGGCATATGTTCCTGCAAAAGAGAAGGAGACTGTGAAAGAAGAAGAGGTTAAACTGCCCCGCGTACGAGGAAGTAAATTAGAGTACAAACGAATGGACGAATTATACAATAAGGAGAGACACGACTACTACCTTACCGACACCACCACAGATAAAAAGAGTTCGGATGATGTGTGGGAGGAGTATAGTTTCATTGTTCGTCGAACATTCAGTACGTATTCCATCATCCCCGCACACTTTGTTTTTTTCTAACTAATTTTGATTCAAGACTGGAAAAATGAATATCAAAAGACCATGATTGACATAAAGAGTGAGGAGCTTGTTTCAGTACTACGCAAGGTGATGAAAGATGTTAGAATGATCAACCTCAGTTCCGATAAGCCGGTTCTAGAGCCAAACCTTCTTTTTAACTATTTACCCGATTTTCAGACGGTATTGAAAAAAGAGAACGAACAGCCGGAAGATTTACAGAATAAAAAGAAGATCAATCACCTAAATGTTCTAATCAACTATCTCCTCGAGGACTATGCGCCAATCACCAAAGCTCTTTATCCTTTGCTCGAAGAGGGCCGAATCACCTTTGATCATCTTTGGGCTGTTTTCAGACCAGGCACCATCATCCACACACTATGTCCTGGCACAAATGAGCCTATGTGTTTGAAACTCGACTGGGGCTCATTAAAAAACGATTTTAAGAAAGGAAAATGGTTTCAATTGGATTGCACCTACATCAATTATGACGGAAAGTCATTTGGCGAAGCAAAAGCAACGGTCAAAATCCCAGAGTTCGTTGGTGTGAAACGCATCGACTCCTTACTGGCTTTCCCCTTAGCCCGTCATCCGGAGGTGGAGACTGTAAGGGAAAAGCTAATTAATCGTGGCCGCAAATTCGGCACATACTCTGGTTCCCACTACAAGTACTACGAAGGCATGGCTTACTTCCGGACGCAGGAGGGAATCACCAAGTTGAATGTGCGTTCGCGCATCATGGTAGATGCGCTGACATTCAGGAAAATGAACCCCGACTATGGAATCCAAGTGTCTAACCCAGAAGATTCCGATTCGGAAGAAGATTTTGGAACGCCCTCAAATAGCACTTCCCCGTGGAAATCCGTGCCATCTTCAGAAAATCCCATGGACTCTCTCATCGGCAGCGCCCCAGCCCTTTCTTACAAAGTTACAAGTTTCGGTATTCAAGTTGTCCGTGCGGATGCCAAGAAGGAGCGTAAGACTGGTGTACCACTGGATCCAAAGGATATGACTGTCGAGCAACTTCTGATTTGCCCGCCAACAATCCCTGGTTTTTCTCTCGGAGATAAGATTTATTTGCATTTTGCTGTAGATAATATCCGTGATATTGTATTCAATAAGACGGCATTCGACAGCCTTGTTCTACCAGAGAAGAAAAAGTCAATTGTAAAAGCTTTGGTCGAGACACATACCAAGAACAAGCAGGGAAAGAAGAAGCCCGGTATTGATGATATTATCAAAGGAAAGGGACAAGGATTGGTTGTTGTTTTGCACGGACGACCTGGTGTTGGAAAGACGCTGACCGCTGAGGGTGAGTATTGTTGATGTTGTGTTGATGACAAGACACTAAATTTTATAACCAGGAATCTCTGAATCCCTGCAACTTCCTCTCTACATGATCGGCACAAGCCAGCTCAGCACCACCCCCGAAAAGCTCGATGCTCAGTTGACACAGATTCTCGAAGTTGGTATGTTTCTAGTGTGCTTTACATGTAGTGCCAATGCTAACGTCGATAGCTCATGGATGGGGTGCCGTTCTATTGTTGGACGAGGCCGATGTATTCCTCGAGCGACGAAGCGTTCACGACATTCATCGTAACGCTCTTGTGTGTGTTTTCCTGAGACAGCTCGAGTATTTCCAGGGAATCTTATTCATGACAACCAACCGTATGAATTTCTATATCACCCTCGAGAACCAGCTAACAGTTCTAGGTGTTGAAACATTCGACGAGGCCTTCCAATCACGAATTCACATAGCCCTGCGGTATAGCGATTTGGACAACAAGGCTCGGCATGCCGTTTGGACCCAGTTCCTCGATATGGTGTCTCACGAGGAGGTTACTCTTTCCGCGGAGAATAACTCGGACAACAGCTCCGAGGCCATCGACCAGACCGCGAATGATAACGCAGTTGAGACGGCAGTCGAAACTGTGAAGCCGCGCAAGATCTTGACCCAAGAGCAACTAAACACTCTTTCTCGCAAAAATCTTAATGGTCGTCAAATTAAAAACATTGTTAGAACAGCGCAGGCGCTGGCATATTCCATGGGCGAGGATTTGTCGTTGAAACACATCATGGAGGTACTCGAGGTTACGGAGGAGTTTGAACACGACCTTAAGGGAACTGGTCAGATTGACGGTATGTTGCATTAAAAATCTAACTTGACGTTGAGAAGCACTTTTGCTAACGATAAAACAACAGGCATGATGAGTTATGCATAGTTTATTTTACGTATTTCGGCCAAAGAATGGAGTTATTTTCATTAGTATATTTAGCATTGTCACTCTTTAGATAGAGGGTACCAGCAATGGGTCGTAGGGGTTTTATGTGTTTTTTTTTTTTTTATCATTATGGAGAAGCTCCTTCACCTGGGATTATCTGGAATCGCCATTCTTGTTTTGGGAAATTGAAATTTTGTGTTTCAGCAAGGGATATGGAGAGAAAAAAAACGGTTCAGGGCTGTAATGTACGGAGTATAGGGAGTATTATTAGGTTGTGTTCTTTAGGATGCGCAAAATATGATTCCATGCACAGAGTTTTTTTTTAATCTTTTTTTTGTTTTGAAAACCGTGTGATTAAACTTGTAGTGAAAAAAAGCCGTGAGTGAATAGCACGGTAGATCATGCTTCATGACTTAGCACTCGGTTCTCGATTACTGGAAGTGTGTAAGGCAGAAATATCTACATGATAATGACGGATTATCTGAAAACCAGCACTTGAGAATTGACCAATTTATAGTATAGTGTACACAAACAACATGATAGTGAAAGGTAGTAGGAAGTACCCAAGCACTAACATCACTTCGGTATGTCTTGGCATGATGATGCCGACAATGCTTTGGTGGAATTTGGATATGCATGATTATAATAGAGTTTGCTATATTGATCTGTCTGGTTCGGTACTAGCTATGGACTGGAGCGTATCATGCTTTTTGGTCCGTCTTGTACCCGCATAATAGGACCAGGACCGGTGGACCGGTCGTGTTTTAGGTGTCAGGGACAGGATATTGGATATTGGATAATGTAGACACGTGCGGGGTGATGAGTAGTTGTATATATAAGTTATGAAGTATTCTTGAAAGTAGAAAAATGTAACACTACAATAGAGAATAATAGCGATAGTGATAGTGGTGGTGGTGGTGGTAGTAGTAGTATTAGTAGTAGTAAGAAGATATGTGGTGAATGCATGGGGCGGAAGTTTTTGGTATGTGCGGTGGAAATGGAAGGGATAGAAAAATGGGGTTATTAGGAATTAGGAATGGGATATATACAAACAGATGGTTTACTTGCTGTTTTGTTGGAATATGGAGGGAGGGTGGGGGTTGGTATTGATATTCTAATTTCTTGGTGTATATAGGGTTTTGTGCAGTGTTGATCTTGAGTGGACTGGAGAGAAGATGGATAATGTTGTTTGGAAGAAAACGAAGTGTGGGATGAAGATTCTAGAAGCAGTGCATTCTTGAGATCTTCCTGCAACCATAAAAGAGTCACGGAATAGTTGTTATGACCCACCCTTTTGAATGGTCACTATTCTTATACTTCCTCCCTAGTTCTTTGCGCCATTAGGTTATCACCACTACTAACAAATTCTCATATTTCCACAGAAATCATGTCCTGTGCACTGCTTCCTCACTGATTAATGAAGGGTTGAAGGGTCGAGTTTCCAGTGTTGTTAGTGTTTCTATTAGAAGCAGCGCCGGGGTCAAAGGAGCTTCATCACAATTTTCGACCCTCAAAGAGTTTTCAACCAAATAAAGCCTACTCAGCCCCGCCATGCGGGCTTCTCCAAACAACGCACTTACATTCCAGTTACATCACACATCGAATCACCTATCATCGCTCATACCGAAAACGCTCAACAAAAAAGAAAGCAAGAGCTTCACCACCGCAAATAATAATGGATCCTGCAGATTCTCCTAATCACCCGCGTTATCTGCATTATCCAATCCGGTCTCCTGAGAATAAGACACGAGGTCACAACAACGACTCGGGATCTTTTAAAGTTGGTTCTGCACCGCAGTCTAGGATTCCTGTGGTATGTACCTCTGCTTAGAGTTATCTCTATGTTTATCTTTATCTTTATCTCCATTTTAGTAGCTAACCTAAATCGTCTTTAGCCATGGTTACAAAGCCCACGAACTCGTTCCGAAACCGTATCAGCACCGACACAGGAACGTGTTATCAATACCAACATCCAGTTTCTCCAACAGCAACCTGAACATTCTCCCCGGTCTCAATTACGCTATGAGAACCCTACTACTGATCATTTACAGCAAGAAAAAGTGGTCAAGAAAAAGAAGTCTACTAGTGGGATTAAAAATGTTTGGCAGATTTTTAGAAGTCCAAAGTCGGAGAGTAAGATCAGGAAAGATGGGGTTACGGTGATGCGTGAGGGAGAAGAGCAGCAGCAGCAGCAGCAGCAGCAGCAGCAGCAGCACGAACTGGAACCGCCAAGGTTTGTGGTAAGAGATGTGAAGAAGTTACAGAGAGATCAGACAGGCGTTAGGATGCCGCAGTCGGCTTCGTAAGTGACATTCTTTCTTTCCTTTCCTATTTTTTTTTTTTTTTTTTTTTTTTTTTTTTTCGTTTTGACTTTGGCAGGGTATCAGGAGTTTGAGTTACTTACTGATGGAAATATAGGTTTTCTTATTCTAGTCTTTCCAGGGATTTCCAAAAGAATTCCATGGAGCATGTTCATTCCGGTATTCACCATGGAATTCATGAGGACATGGACACGGAATCAGGGCAGAGAAATACTCTGGTACGGCGTGTATCTTCTGGTCGTCGTAGGGCTGCTACTGTTCCCAACCCTCCGCTGAATACTTTAGCACCAATGACACCAGCTCGAGGAGGTATTGATAGCAGAGCCATAGATCATCGGTACTACTTTACGCCTGATGTAGACGATTTTATCAACATTGCAGGTTCTGAAGATCAAGACTATCATGATTCTGATGTAGAAAGCGCCAGAAATCAGGACCCGGTTAGTCCGTTGAGAGGAAAGACTGTTATTGCTGTAAATATACCACTCTGTAGAAGTGGCGTCTGTATATTTGCTGACTAGTTGATAGCCGTGGACTAGGAGACGTTCAATCTCGGATGCTTCTGAAGATGCGGAAGCTATTTCTGGCTCTTTCCTTGGGCGGTCACCACTTTCGCAATCGGTTCCTGTAGGTGGGGTATTGGAGAATACCGATGACACACCGAAGAAGAAAAAGAAAAGTAAAAATAAGTTGAAGGATCTACTTACCATTTCCAAGTCGGATCAGAAAATTAAAAAAGGCAGTCCCATTGCGGAGAGGAAGAAAACCTACAGACAGGAAGAGACTGCGGAAAACTATCCTGCGGTTCCCAGATTTGTCGTCAATGAAGTCAAGCTAGTCCAATCAGCATCGTAAGTTCCCTCACCACTTCCCGCCACAAAATTCCATACCAACTATCCTAACAACTTCTTGCTCAGATATGACTTCTCCAACTTCCCCCAAACTGCCAACACCGAACAACCCCACAACCAAGCATACACCGAAACTGTTTCCTTCGCCGATATGTCGGAAAATGAAACCAGCCCCACTCCAAGCCGCAGCAGCACCGCTAGACGCCGAGCACTAACCCTTCCCCCACCTCTCCAAGATCGCCTGGCAGTTGCCGCCCAACGTCGCGGTACCGACACTAACCAAACCACCAGACCAGCCGCAAGATTTTCCTTTCTACCAAACACCGAGGATATTCTCTCTTTCCCATCCGGGTCAACTTTCAGCCAGAGTGCTTCCATTAATCCCAATCCCCAAGCTGTCAATCCTGCCGCTAGAAATTATCTTGCCTACGATTCTGACTCGGCTTCCAATTTCACCGACGATGATCCCGTTAACTACTCTGAGTCTGAATCTGAGGATAATACTACTAGGTGCAAATGCAGGACCTCTGGAGCTCATGGACTTTCGAACTATGATGGCCCGGATCAGTTAGAGCTAGAGGCCGCTATTGCAAGACGTAAGATGTTGGAATTGCAGATTCGCGAGAATCGGAGATGGTGTAGAATGCTTCGTGCGCAGATCCAGGCGGGAGAGGTTATGGAACGTATTGCGGGGATGGTTTATGGTGTTCCGGATCAGAAGGTGGATTTGTTGGAGCTTTTGGAGGCTAACAGGGAGATGATAACTGTGTTGGTTGAGCAGACTTAGGTACTGATTCCTGATGTGGAATGATTGGGAGATGGGAGACTGTTAGTGGGTTGGGGAGGATTGGGATGGTTGTTGGTCAGCTGGAGTTAAGGATAGGGGATGGGAGGGGTTTAGCCCATGCAGGGCAATGTTTACCGATGTGAGGAAGGATCTAGCTGGGCATATATAGGGCTATGGTTCGGGTATCGGTCTTGGAAAGCTAGCTATGTGTGAAAGGAGGTTCATTTGTGAAAGTATAAGAATTCAAACATTATGCCATGGGAAATAAATTTTGGAGAACGTCTGTATACGTGTATCGCAGATGGTACATTGGCTACTGCGGAATTGCATATGATAAGAGAACCGCAGTCGCCGAGCTTCAATTTTCTGATCACGTATAGTGTAGGAAGGTTGAAATGAACCATCTTTCACGGCGCTTTCAACGCACGAACACCAACATCAAGAAAGAGTGGAATGTCAAAGCGTTCTCTAAATCAGTCGATGACGAGGATTGAATGAATTATACAGCGCAAAACTTCACCTAAAACTGAGGTTATAGAAGCAGTAACGAGTACCGTCGTGGGGATTGTTGCTGTCAGTTAGGGTAGCAGTGGGTTAAGCAGACCCCTGTGCAGTAAACCACGCTTGGTTGAGACGAGTGATGTTGTGTGTGTGATTAACCAGTTCGGGATTAGAACGAGTGATCCTGCGTGCCATCGAGTTCTGCATCACTCGATCCTGCCGAAATGGAATTAGTTGAAACCCAAACACCGCTCCGAACGCTAGAATATCCACTGCTCGAGCAGCTTCCACCTCTGTATTCATTGCCTATTCATTAAGACTCTACCTTCCGCCGAACGATGTACTACAAGCCCAACTGGAGCTCCAGAATAACCTGTGTGATCCTCATTATCATAATTATCGCCATCATCATTACTATATCCAACGACACCACCTCTAAGGTACCAAAATATCCCAAATCTTGCGATTCCCGGCAATCTATCTCCATCGATCCATTATTACTTCTCCATGGTCTTCGCTACATCTATCTTTCCCATATTTTCCACACTTCCACCCTTTGCTAACTTCAAGCATTAGCATCGCAGAATCTTCCAAGGCCTCTTCGTTTCCATCCTACATCTATTCACCTCGTACCTTGGTATTGTTATTTACCTGATTACCTGTTGTCTGGCTGCCTATTATCACCAACAATGGTGGATAAAAACAAAGCAACAGATGATGGTTGAGAAACGAACGGAACAGGAAAGATGGTTGCAGGAGCAGTTGGAATTGGTTCCCACCGCCGAGAGTAGCTAGCGTTTGTTATACGGTGGATGGATAAGTGGTTGAGGATCGGGGTTAGATGGAATTAATGAAATTTATCATCAAGATGGTTGCTGGGGATGTGTGGGAGGAGGAATAGGAATGGGATTGGAATGCCATGACTGTAGGAGTAGACTCGATGGAGGAAAGAAATAGTGACAGCGGATGGTGGTTAGATGTGGATTATTAATCCGACATGGCATTCTGTTAGAAGGGAATTAGATATCATTTCTAGTGCAGTTATGACGGGAAGTGATGTTTTCTTGAGCAGACTTGACGTATCTGGAGATTGCGGATGTATTGGCCTTAACCGGGGAAGATTTAGCATAGTGGCCATGCTACTGAACACCAGGAAAATGCCCACTGTAGGAAACAGAAGCAACCTGTATCAAACTTGCATCACAGATTTCGTTCATCGGAATACGAGTAGTCTGCCGGTGAGAGGTGTTTTAGGCAATCAAGCGAGGGTGGATTTACAAATATCACGGTTCATAACACATCACTTCCCGAATGTTTACACCATATCATTTCGCGTTCTGCAGAGCTAGAAAAAGACAAACGAAACATAATTCATTACATCATAAACAGCAACCAAATAAATAAAGCATCCGATATTCTCTGCACCCATCACATGAAATAATTCCTCGACCAAAACAAAACAGTCTGCCAAAAACCTCATCTTCATTCTTCCTTATGACGTCCACCCTCCCGTCAAACCAATATTTTTCAACTTTCTGCGAATTAAACCTCGAAGACGCTAAAAACATAAAAACTACGTGAATTAAGAAAATATTCAAAATGTGCCATATGTATACGTTCCGAGAGTTCATTCCATTGAAAAATAAATGACTTCAACTGTTGCTAGCCACATGATCTGTATCCGCCGAGGATTGTGTTTCGCGTCTATCAATGGCCCCGGCTTCAAGCAGCAGCTTCACAACTGAATCATAACCACGTCTTGATGCCAATAACAATGCAGTATCGCCATCCTTGTCCTTCACGTTGATATCGATACCGTCTGCCTGAAGGAACAGCTTTATAACTGAACGACGGACGTAGATGGATGCCATTGACAATGCAGTCCAGCCATTTTCGTCCTTGAGTTGATGTCGATACCGTCTACCTGAAGGAGCAGCTTCACAACTGAATCGTGGCATATATGGATGCTACTGACAATGCAGTAACGCCATGCACGTCCTTCGAGTGGATGTCGATACCGTCTACCTGAAGGAGCAGCTTCACAACTGAATGGTGGCCGTTGCGGCATGCCCCACATTAGTGGGGGTCCAGTTATCTCGATCTGCTAAGTTGATGTCGACGCCTTCTTTAACAGAATACGCACTATTGACTCATTTCCAACATAACACGCCTGTACAACATTGTACTACCCCCTAGGCTGGTATTAAAATCAATTGTTTGGCCCGATCTCTCCAGGAGAGTAGCGAAAACCTTCTCCAGGCCACGGCTGATGGCAAAGTGTAAGCGAAGGTAGATTTGGTTTTCAAGTATGTATTCATGTTCGCCGGCGTCGTTTTTCGAGTCCCATCGATGGAAAGGCGGTAGGAATTTCGACCGCAGTCCTGTGGAAATACAGTTGACGTTCACACTTTCAGGAAAGAAAGCACAGATCATATTGGGTGTAAATTTACTCTTGTCTTGTAAGTGCTTGCCGAAGTTGTCAATGGCATAATCGAGAAGGCAAAACGTTTCCCGTCGTCGGCGTTTGATATCCCCACTAACATGTGATTCCGTCGCGTCTATCTCGTGTTATAGTCGTTGAAGCGCATATATTGCAAGCACGTCAATGCTATCTCGGTATGACCGTTAGGGAATATTTTGCCAAGCCCGTCTAATTCCGTCAGGTAATCGTGGAGAGACTTATGCACCAGACGAATAGTGGAGGTCTCTTCATCGATAACGATCAGGCCAAGGCACCAATCTATGAGTGATTCCTCCGATGGTAAATTGTCCAGGTCCAGTGTCTCATCGTGTGCTATTGGCAAATATCCAGGTCGCATTTTGCTCAGATCAAGGTCAACACTGAGGGCATGGCGTAACTCCTCGACAGACAAGGGTCGCTGGGCGAGAAACGTCCACTTGAGAACATCCATGGCCTGTCTGGATCTTTCCGAGTCCTGGTTCTGAATCCGGCTGATCGTACTTTTGAACGCCGTCTCAAGTTTGACAGGCATGGTGTAAAGCGCTTTACGTCTTTTACTGATGGTCGTTTGGCCCAATACGGTCTGAATCTGCAACGCCGGGAGTAGGAACCTATATTGAAACGTGTGTTAGATATAGGGTTTGCTATCATGATTCATGAAATAAATGCATAAAATGGGCCTGTGATCAGAATAACTGCGCCCATCACACTCCTGGGAAGACTCACATTCGGTCACACGTTTCCGTAATTCTCTCCAGAATCTCATCTTTAAGCCTGTCGTTCATACATTTCGGATTCCCATCCCTGCCTATCTGATGCAGAATATATTTCCTGACATCCTCCAAATGTGCCTGTACCACAAAGTGGTCCAGAGAGCCGAGCCCGGAATTTCGTTCCATGAGTTCCTGCCACCTGATGTTCGGTCTTGTAGTGAAGAAGATCCGGATAGGGCGCGATTGGCTACACTCGTTTGCAATGTCCGCTAGGGCATGTATAAAATCTTCACGGGTTTCTTCCTTACACTCGTCTAACGCGTCAATACAAATGTAGAACGTCCGCAGTTGCTTGACAGCTTTCCTGAATAATTCACAGACTTCAGCCAGACCAAAGTTCTTGTGTTCGTTGAGATGCTGTTTCAGTTTGTCCATTGTATCTGGGGGTAGAAACCCCGAGTCGTTAAGTTTGGCGATGACTTGGTTTAGAAGCACGCCTACCATATTGACAGGGGTTTGAATCTCGTCGTTTTGGTAATCGCAATACAAGAAGGCTACACAAACACGATTGTCCGACGAAAACCTCTCTTCTAGATGATCGATCACGAGGGAACTGCGTGATGTACGTACTGTCAGTCGGCGTCGGCCGGTAAAGACCTGGGGATATACAACGCACCAGATGACAGACTTGCCGGCACCCGGAACTCCAGAACATGCTAGAATGGAACTGATATTTTCGTCCTCTGATTCACTGTCTCTCCACCTCTGGAATGCTGATTCCTGTAAAAACCATGTGCCCGTGCCCTCGAGACGATTCTGCCGGATATCGTGATGTCTCTTGTGGGGTTCTAGCGGTGATATCAAGGGCCTTATCTGTCTAATCTCATCATCTGCAGAATTGTTAGTAGGTATTATTTTCGCAAATTCCGGCGGAGCCACCTTGTAATCTCCGTTGAACGTCGCTTATGCCGAGTGACATATTGTGGACCTCTCGTGTGTTGAACTCGGCCAGCTCGGAAACCAATGTCTTTATATCCGAGATGTCGGACATTTTCTGTTGTAAATCGGGAGGCATTGGGACCGACAGGTCTTCGAGCGTCTTGGCAGTCTTCTCCATCTGTTGTCGACTCTCGTCAAGCTGTAAAAGTACGGCTGAGGATGTCCCTGACATGATCTCACTGTTATGTGTTAGGGGCGTGAGATTTTTGAGAAATTCAAAAAGGGAAAAACATACCAATTCTTAATCATCATTGAGAAGTTGAAAATCTGTGTAAAACGCTGTAGAGCCCATAGTTTGTTGAACCTCTTCCTTCTTCAGCGGCCACTTGATGCGTGTAACCCATCCTGGCAACGTCTTCTTCGAGCAGGCGTCCATAATACTGCCAGTCTTCCACAAAGCCCTTCCAGCTTGAACTTACAAGCCTCCACGGCTCCCAAAAGCACTGATGAACTTTCGAATTTTCTTCCGTTAAGAGCATCGTTCCGTAGGAACGTCACAAACTCTCCAAGAACTTGGTGCAGGGCTGTGACTTCCCGAAGAAGGCTCTGAACTTCCTTCGGGGCTGATTTAACTCCATCGCCGTAGTTTTTGAGCGTTTACTGCGATCTTGCCGGCAAGACCGAGGAAGCCAGAAACGGATGCAGCGATGCTCAACGGATCCATAGCTCGTCGAAGGTATTTGCGGTGCTGTTGTGATCGATCGAAAGCAGCGTAGATGGAAAAGAATATCGATGGGGCGGCGGAATATGATGGTTGTTGATAATGAAGAAGGAATCGATGAGACGGTTGATCTGAAGAGACGTACATTCCTTACCCCATATTCCCCGCATATTCGATATCTCATGACAAGGCTCTGCAATTTATGCACGTCGCTAAGTTGAGAGGCTCTATGCGAACGGAGCGGACACGACTCAATGCAACTGACGTAGTCCTGTAATTCCACAAAACGAAAAGCTGAGGGTGCACAAATAGCTCAGGGTGCACAAAAAGCTCAGGGTGCATGAATAACTCATAGCGCATGAATCGCTCGGAGTGCATAAATAGACAACGCCGCATATTATCAAACGAAACAAAGTAAGAGAGAGGTGAAGGTGGAGATGCGTACTGATTGAATGCGGTAATGATCTATCTAACGTTGATCTACGCGTGCGCGGCTACAGCAGAAGAACACAACTCCACCTTCACGTGCCAGTCACCTGAGCCCTAAGTGGGACCAGGACACCGGAACCCTGGACGACTTTTGACACATTTATTGCTAGGCAACTAAAGATGCACACTCAGCCTGGGCCGATGAAATATAATGCTCCTAGGGACAATTTTCAACCAACTTCATTTCGATTAATTTCTTGTATTTTCCTAATTTCTATTTCATCTTAGTCCGGTAACACACCTTTTAAAACAAATCGAATTATGATATCCCGGTCTCGAAAACATCAACCTATACTTGTGCACTAATGTTCTAAGCGACTACTGATACCATGTTTTCATTTATTTCTTCGATTATACGCTGACCGAGGGCTAAAAGCCCACGCAGGACAAAGAAAACATAGTCCTGTCCCCGTTGCCAAAACCATCTGCTGAGGCTCCCCAATCAGCTACACTCAGGCAATCCATCCACAAGGAAAGAAAAGAAGGAGGAACAGAAGAGGAAGAAGAAGAAGAAGAAGAAAAGCAGCAGAAGAAGAAGAAGAAGAAGAAGAAGAGAAGAAGAAGAAGAAAAAGAAAGAAGAAGAAGAAGAAGAGAAGAAGAGGAAAGAAGAAGAAGAAGAAGAAGAAGAAGAAGAGAAGAAGAAAGAAAGAAGAAGAAGAAGAAGAAGAAGAAGAAGAAGAAGAAGAAAGAAGAAGAAGAGAAGAAAAGAAGAAGAAGAAGAAGAAGAAGAAGAAGAAGAAGAGCAAGAAAAAGAAAAGAAGAAGAGAAGAAGAAGAAAGCAGAAGAGAAGAAGAGAAGAAGAAGAAGAAGAAGAAAGAAGAAAGAAAAAGAAGAAGAAGAAGAAGAATAGAAGAAGAAGAAAGAGAAAAGAAGGAAAGAAGAGAAGAAGAAAAGAGAGAAGAAAGAAGAAGAGAGAAAGAAAAGAAGAAAGAAGAAAGAAGAAGAAAGAAGAGAAGAAAAGAGAGAAGAGAAGAAAGAAGAAGAAGAGAAGAAAGAAGAAAAAGGAAGAAAGAAAAGAAAGAAGGAAGAAGAGAAAAGAGAAGAAGAAAGAAGAGAAGAAAGAAAAGAAGAGAAGAAGAAGAAGAAGAAGAAAGAAGAAGAGAAGAAGAAGAAGAAGAAGAGAAGAAGAAGAGAAAGAAGAGAAAGAAGAAGAAGAAGAAGAGAAGAAAGGAAGAAGAGAAGAAGAAAGAAGAAAGAAGAAGAAGAAGAAAAAGAAGAAGAAAGAAGAAGAGAAGAAGAAGAAGAAGAAGAAGAAGAAAGAAGAAGAAGAAAGAAGAAGAAGAAGAAAGAGAAGAAGGAAGAAGAAGAGAAGAAGAAGAGAAGAGAAGAAGAAGAAGAAGAAGAAGAAAGAGAGAGAAGAAGAAGAAGAAGAGAGAAAGAAGAAGAAGAAGAAGAAGTAAAGCAGAACTTTATCATTGTCCCCCTTGCCCTCTGGTGTCC
>JAJJXM010000157.1:0-28372 GCA_024516155.1 Pyronema omphalodes | reverse complement strand
CCCGCCGAATGTAATTATGAGATATATGATAAAGAACTCATGGCTATCGTCCGGGCTTTCGAAGAATGGCGTCCCGAATTACAAGTCTGTTATTAACCCCATTCGAGTACTGTCAGATCATAAGAATCTGGAATATTTTACTTCGACAAAGCTCTTGAACCGCCGTCAAGCCCTGTTGGTCCCAGTTCTTGTCTCAGTTTAATTTTAAGATTGTTTACCGCCCCGGTACCGCAGGCGGTAAACCAGACGCACTGACTCGTCGATCCGGAGATCTGCCTAAAGAGGGGGATGAACGCTCCCTAGAGAACCACACAACGATCATTAAGCCAGAGAATATCCTTCACGTTGCGGCTGTTACCCCCAGTAATCAACAAACAATAACGAATTCGCAACAAACCGTAATACCGGACCTACAACAAACAAACCCCACCTTATCCCAGCTCTTCACGGAAGCCTACGAGAAAGACCCATTCCCTACTAAGGTTATTGAAATGCTAAACGATAACACTCGTTATTGTAAAGACATTACATTAGCTGAATGTACAGTAAACAATAACCGTTTACTCTACCGGGGATGTTTATGGGTCCCGAATTACGAACCTCTACGATTACACCTAATGCAACAACACCACGACTCTCCTACGGCTGGACACCCAGGTAGATCTAAAACATTAGAATACCTCTCAAGAACCTATACGTGGCCCCAGATGAGGACAGACGTGGAAAGATATATTCGAAATTGTCATACCTGCCAACGTTCGAAACCTACCAGACACGCCCCGTTCGGTATCCTACGCCCACTACCTATCCCAGAAAGACCCTGGCAGGACATATCAATGGACTTCGTAACAGGATTACCATGGTCCAATGGGTGTGATGCAATTTGGGTAGTTGTGGACTGTGAACCTGGGCACAGTCCTGACTATGCAGAGGCTTTTTCGATTGTAACCTGAGTGCTTCGTCCTGGATGTAGACAAACACTTCGTTCCTAAGAACTAACAGACACTTCGTTCCCAAGAACTAATAGAGCTTGTTCCAAAGATAAAGCTAGGAAGTAAATCAATCGATCACAGGCCGAATAAACTTAAGGGTCGTCTTCGGAGGTATTCGTTGGTGTAGATATGGTATCGTCGCGTATAGGATCAATGGATGATGATGGAGGAGACAGAGGGAAGACATAGGGTCTTTTATAGACTTTCGTCTACAAATTCGCCCAGCCTTCCTTGGGGAACCAACTGCCAAACTGAGCTTAGGAGATAAGACATGAGTCAAGGCTGTGACGCATCTGCTGAGGCTTGCATCATGCTAAGCGCGCGATTAAATTGATTGCTCACTTGCATAATGCTCGCCCTGGTCAGATTAATCCTTGAAATCGCTCACCGTACTACCACACCTTCCAATGAGGTGCTGGGGTTATGAGTCTCACCGGAGGGCAACTCCGTCTGACTGCATCATGCATGAACTCTTGTGATAATGACGCATGAGTCATTTATCGTATGAGTCGCGCCATCATAGATCTCCCTAGAGAATCTCGATTGCAAGTAGAGGTCACTGACATCATAAGGCATCCTGATGCCCTACCGGACTGGATTACTCCGTCACATTCCTGTGTGATGTCATATGTGCCCCACCTGCGCGCACTTGCGCGCAGCCACACCCTGGTGTGGATGCAAACGCCGTCTTGTTCCAAGTTGGCAGCTCTAGGCCCAAGGACGCGTCATATCAGTTCTATCAAACAGGTTTCCTGAATGGAGTTCCCTGCTGGACGTTGTCTCATGCCAATGCACTGTTGACCCTTGTCCTGCATTCCACTCCTGTTTGCTGACTAGACCCTGCCTTATCTTTCGCCCCACTGTTCACCCAACTAGTAACACCGGATGATATCCTTGCGCCGCATCTGCATCCTCCTGGAATCTTCTGTTCCTATGCAGCCCCTATCGTAGCCGTGTATTGCCGAACACTCCTCAGGTATAAGGAGGTGACCTTTCGTCGTCTTCTTCGTTCTCCATCAGCGTCGTTCGTAGTTGTCTCAAGGGTAAGTCGACACCCTTGAGGTAAGTGTTCCTTTCCTCTTCTCCGTCCTGAGTCCTCCAAACTGACAGTGAATAATAGTTTCGACGCCTCGGGCCGGGATCCTTGTGAGGTCCTATCGGAAAGTCACGAATCACGTGACGTGGCTAGCCGGAGCTCCTCTGGGGGTTCCGGCCCGGGATACTAACTCAATTATTCATTCTCCTGTCGAGTTTGCCATATTCTCCATAGCGTTATATATGATACCAATTCTATCTTCACACATTATAGGGTGTGACACCACCTCCCCCCTGTTCAAGCTTCGTCCCGAAGCTCGTAGTTCATCATTCTGTGATCGCACCTCGCCGCAGCCAAGTGATTAAGTGATCAATTATAGGTGTAGTCCTCCAGCCCCTACATCCTACTACCAACTCAACTTAATGAAAACCACGTGGGAAAAAACATTAAGCCTAGTCTTTGAGTCGGTAGTCCCTCGGAGCATCAGGGTGCTTGAGATGGAATTCTCTGAGCTTCTCCTGACCTCCTACTGAAAAGTTGTCGAAGGGTTCCGCCGTCCAATCTTTCTTGTTTGGCCACCCAAGCCATTTAACGAGGTAAAGTACTCTGTTTCCTGATTTATAACTGCTCATAATTTCATCTATATCGTACTCCTCGCTTCCCTCAACGTCGTCTGCTTCCCTAAGAATTTTATTTGGATCTGGTGGAGCTCTTGTACCGGTGTGGAAAGGCTCAAGTAGGGAAATATGAAAGACATTATGAATCTTCCATTTGCGTGGTAGAGTGAGACGAATTGCTGTCGGGGATATGACTTTTTCGACTTGAAATGGACCATGTAATTTGTGATCCAATTTGTGTGACGGTCGTCGTGTTTTGATATGTCGTCCATCAAGCATAACCAAGTCTCCAACTTGGTAAGTAGGGGCCTCCTTGCGTTGTAGGTCTGCATACTTCTTCATTCTTTCTTGTGCTTTCTGTAAGGATGATTTTGCTCCCTCGTGCACAGTATGCATCCAGTGGGCGTATGCTTTGCTGGCAGGATTTCGCACAGCAGTTGCAGTAGGGTTGCTGGCAATGGGGTTGTAACCGTAATTCGCATAAAAGGGTGATAGTCCTGTAGCGGTGGTTACTGAGTTGTTATAGGCAAACTCTGCCATTGGCAACAAGTCAACCCAATCGTCCATCTCATGATTGACAAAGGAGCGGAGGTATGCTTCAATTGTCTGGTTGAGTCGTTCCGTCTGTCCGTCAGTTTGAGGGTGGAACGCTGTGGACATTCTAGGCTTGATTGCTAGTGTCCCAAGAAATGCTTTCCAGGTCGTACTTGTGAACCTGGAATCCCTATCCGAAACAATGTCTGTTGGCAGCCCATGTAATTTCCATATTTCTTTAGCAAAGATCCGGACAAGGTCTGCAGTTGTCTTGCCGTCCTTTTGCAATGGTATAAAGTGGGCCATCTTCGAAAATCGATCAACTACTACCCAGAGTTGATCACATCCATTTGATTCCGGTAGGTCTGTAATAAAGTCCATGGCGATTGATTGCCATGGGGCATAGGGTAATTCCAAAGGTTGAAGTAATCCATACTTCAGGTGCCGCGCCTTCTTGTCCCTTTGACATTCCATACAACTCTTAACATAATTGATTATTCCTTCTTCCATCTTCGGCCACCAGAAGTTCCTTCGAATTAATTCAATAGTTTTGTCTTGTCCGAAATGACCTGCAATTTTAGAGTCATGTTCGGATTCAAGAACCGTATTTACCAAATCCTTTGGTACCCATAGTTTCTCTTTTCGATAGAGTATGCCGTCCTCTATCGTCAGTGGTTCCTTTATTCTCTTTGTTGCCTCCACGTATGTCTGATCCAGTTTTCCAGCTTCCTTGACCATCTTCAAAAATTCTGCAGACCATTTAACCAAGGGAATAGAGGAAAGACGTGCTGAAGAAATGATAAAAGATGTTCCTTCTCCAGCAGTGCTGATTGACGAAATCGATGCAAAATGACTTTGATGCAGGATCGTCGTAATCGGCTGATCTTCACCTCCCCCCTTTTCAGGGCGGAACTCCGGACGCCTAGATAAAGCATCAGGTTTCCCATTCTTTACCCCAGGTCTGTAATAAATTTTGAAGTCAACGCCAGCAAGCTCTTGAGCCCATCTAGCTTGACGTCGATTGAGTACTTTTGTTGTTGTGAAGTACTCCAGGTTTTGGTGGTCGCTGTAAACTTCCACAGTAAACATTGCTCCTTCAAGATATCTTCTCCATACTTTGAATGAGTCAACAATAGCTAATAGTTCTTTGTCGTGAATCTCATAGTTGATCTCAGCAGGAGTGAATTTTCTTGAATGGAAAGCAATCGGATGCAACTTCCCATCATCCCCTTTCTGGGATAGAACTGCGCCTAAAGCAAAATCAGAAGCATCAGTTTCAACAATACAGACCTTTCTTGGATCAAAATGATGCAGGATTGGTGCTGTAGTGAATCGTCTCTTTAGCTCGTCAAATGCTAGTTCCATTGCAACAGTCCATTCCCATTTCTTTGGATCGCCTTTCGTAGATTCTGTTAGAGGACGACATATTCTTGAGAAGTCCTTAATGAATCTCCGATAGAAGTTAGCGAATCCAAGAAAGCCTTGTACTTCCTTCAAGGACTTTGGGGCTTCCCATATAAGGACAGTTTCCACCTTGTCCTTAGCCATTTCAATCCCATTTTCACTTATTATATATCCCAGAAATTCCACTTTCCTTTGTCCCCAGACACATTTTTCCGGTGATATAACCAACCCATTTTCTTCCAACCTTTTTAATACTTCTTTAACCAACTCATCATGCTTTTCTTCCGTCTCCGCATAGATGAGTACATCATCAATATATGCAATAACTCCTTGGTCCAACATATCCCTAAAGATATGATTCATCATATCTTGGAATGTGGCCGGAGCATTGCTCAACCCAAAAGGCATAACCAAAAATTCATATAGTCCATATCGGCACCTAAAAGCCGTTTTCCATTCATCTCCTTCCTTTATTCTTATTAGATGGTATCCATTCTTCAGATCCATCTTCGTAAATATTTTAGCTCCTCTAACTCTGTCTTGTAATTCCGACATGAGTGGGAGCGGGTATCGGTTGGCAATTGTTATTTTGTTTATGCCCCGATAGTCAACACATAACCTGAGACCTCTGCCATGGGCCTTTGGGACGAAGAGAATAGGAGCTGCTGCTGGTGACTTGGAGGGTCTGATTTTTCCAGTACGCAGCATATCTTTCAACCATTCTCTGAGTGTCTCAAGCTCAACTTCGTTAAGAGCGTAGACAGGTCCCCAAGGAGGTGTCTCTCCTTCTTTCAGGTCAATTGCATGGTCATAGGGTTTGTGTTCAGGAAGCCTATCTGCTGCTTCCTTTGTCATGATATTAATCCAACCACGAAATTTCTCAGGGACTTGTTGAAGTGCCTCTGATAGTTCTTCTGTGGTGGATACTGATGAGATATGGCCTAAAACTAAGGCTTCTGGATGGTCGAGTACATGTCTGTCGACCTGGAGGGAGAAGGCACTGGCTTGCGCCTTAGTGCACTTCTCTTTGCAACGTATGGAAGTGAATGAGATCTGGTTCTGATCTCCCCAGAGGTTGCAAGGTTGATGTTGAGCCATCCACCAATATGGAAGGATAGCATCGCAGTCGCTATCTAGTGGAGCGACTTCAAATGATTCTGCAGCAAAGTGGTTCTTATGCTGCAACATAAATGGAACCGTAAAGAATACTCCTGCTCCAGCAACTATTTCATTGTTGAAGTTGCGAATTTGGAGGGGGGTGTCTCTTTTGACGGTTGGAACTTTGAATTTGTGGACAAAGGCTTTGTCCAGGAGAGCAGCAGTAGAGCCTGTGTCTAAGAGGACTCTGACTGTGCGTTGTTGATTCTTGGACCAAGTGAGAACCATATTGATTATTGGCCTCGGTCCATGGTGAGGAGGAGTCGGAGCTAATTCCCTAGTTCCTGGAATAGCATCTCCATTGTTCGATCGTCGACTCTTAGTCCTGGTCGACTCAAGGTTGTCAATTATTTTCCTTTTTGTTCCTGCGCATTTCCCAATTGTTGCGTCTTCATGTGTTTCCTCCTCGGGTGACGCCTCCCTAGAGGACTTTAAAAATCCGAATGAATATTTTCCTCGTCCTCCAATTCCCAAATTCTGGGTTGCGCATCAGGCATTTCCGTATCCTCATCATCCTGCCTTACTGCTGCAGTTTTGGCCTTCTTTGTTTCCTTGGGCTTTTGTTCATGCCCATCATCATTATCATCATCACGCTTCCTCTTCCCTGAAGAAGCTACCTTCCCATCCTTTGCCAATTCAGTCCCCCCAACTGTCTTCTTCGCATAGCAGTCATACATTCTGTGACCCGAACGACCACAACGCCAACAGTCTGCCTTGTCCTTCTTATGTTTGTCAATTTCGGCTTGGGGCACTCCTTGCAAAGCCTCCCTTCCTGAGGCATATACTGCTGGCTTTTCTGATTTCTTCTCCTTTTTCCCAGCAGATTCCTTCTTTGGTCCCTTATCCTTAACCTTTTGATTCTTCTGCTGCACCTCCCGTGGATGCGCAGATTCTTTTTCCTTTCCCTTATCCTTGCGCTCCCCACGCACTTCCAAAGTTCTCTTTTTTGTATATCCTAACTCCTCATTCAATCCCTCAATAACATGCGCAGCATCCTTTACTGCATCAATTAGGGTACTGTCTTCATTAGGAATTCCACCATATCTCTGATAAACCATTTTTTTAATAGCTGGGGTCATGGCCTCCCATATGACATTTCTGTACATAGGTCCCAATGCCCCGACGCGCATATTCAAATCTTCTAACTTAGTGATATAGTCGTCGATATCACCATCATATTGAAGCTCGGTGATTCTCTTCACATCCTTCTGAGCTTCCCTCTTGTCCTCAAACCTTGCCTCAATCGCACTAGAGAATGCCTCCCAATTGTCCTTCAAGTTTTGCTTCTGGATAGACTTCCTACGCTCCTGGTGCCATGCCAACGCCTTGTGGGTGAATAAACTTCCAACCCACTTGATTTGTGCATCCTCGTCCGGCCAGGACATAGCATAGGTTGAAACGTAGTCCTGTACCGATGTCCACCAGGCTCTGTAAAGGGTCTTGTCTTTGCCAGAAAAGTATTGTGGTGCCTTCAGTTCTGGCATCTTGGGTCTCTTGGGGCCATCCCTAGGTCCTTGAATCTTGTCAATGATAGCTGTCAGAAATCGTGTAGCTTCGGCTTCTGCATTATCACTGGGCTGATTCTGTTGAGGGGGTGCTGCAGGCTGTCTGGGATTGCGACCTCCGTTATCAGAGGGCTCTGGAGGAGGAATGGTGATTCTCCTTCTTGGGGGTCCATTGCCTCGTCCGCCATTTCCAGCTGCTGCTGGGGGTGGTGTAGCAATCCTTGAGGCAGGCAGGGCGGTCTCCATGGCTATGTTGAAAAGGCTAGGGGAGACAGTCCTCCGCCGGGGTTCATCTTGTACCGCCTCAGCTAAAGATTCTGCATCGATAGGTTGGTTCTTCGCATTCATATCCATAACCCTTTGAATAACCTTGTCGATGATTTCCTTCTTCTCATTCTCCCTCTGAGTCTCATATTCCAGCAATTTCCGTTGTTGCTCCTGCTCTGCTTGTGCTAAAAGACGAATCTGTTCGTCCCTTTGTTGATCAGTCTGATTTTTTGTGGCTGCCCAACCTTCGACTCCCATATTCCAACCTTGTTGATAGTTGGAGAAATCCCTCAAGTAATCATTGATGATTCTAACACCAATGTTCAAACGTTCAGCAGCCTGGTTGTGGGCTGCCTGCTTCTGTTGAATATCTGTTGCCAATTCCCCAATGGCATTCCAAACATCTGAGCTAAACTCATTGCTAGACTGAATGAGTCGTACAATAGCTGTTTGGCTTAGTTCTCTGTCGATATTCCCTTGGCGCAACACAACATCGTAGGCTTGTTGCATTGTCTTAGCCATCTCGTCATATTGGTACTTCATATAATTGATATCTGCTTGTACCGTTGCTCCTTCGGTTCTAAGGGCTGCCATCAATCCCTGAACATCCCTTTCTGTCATTTGCATCTTCTCCACCATCTTGATGAACCAATCAGGGAGTTGGTTCCTATCAACACTTGTCCCCTGGCGTGCTGCCTTTCCAGCCTTTGAGAGCTCGTCCCATGTCTGAGGGCGATAGATCTCCACTGCATTGGTCATGGAGACGTCGTCATCGTCGCGGGGTGCCGGGGAGGCAGTGATTCTGGGGAAGGAAGACATTGCTGAATAGAATGTGTTTTTCGGAAATTGATAAGGCTTGCCCTAGAAGAGGGTCTTTTCGTATTCGTGTCGATTAATAAACTTGGTAGCTTGTAGCCTTAAGTTTATAGTGTGAACCTGGGCACAGTCCTGACTATGCAGAGGCTTTTTCGATTGTAACCTGAGTGCTTCGTCCTGGATGTAGACAAACACTTCGTTCCTAAGAACTAACAGACACTTCGTTCCCAAGAACTAATAGAGCTTGTTCCAAAGATAAAGCTAGGAAGTAAATCAATCGATCACAGGCCGAATAAACTTAAGGGTCGTCTTCGGAGGTATTCGTTGGTGTAGATATGGTATCGTCGCGTATAGGATCAATGGATGATGATGGAGGAGACAGAGGGAAGACATAGGGTCTTTTATAGACTTTCGTCTACAAATTCGCCCAGCCTTCCTTGGGGAACCAACTGCCAAACTGAGCTTAGGAGATAAGACATGAGTCAAGGCTGTGACGCATCTGCTGAGGCTTGCATCATGCTAAGCGCGCGATTAAATTGATTGCTCACTTGCATAATGCTCGCCCTGGTCAGATTAATCCTTGAAATCGCTCACCGTACTACCACACCTTCCAATGAGGTGCTGGGGTTATGAGTCTCACCGGAGGGCAACTCCGTCTGACTGCATCATGCATGAACTCTTGTGATAATGACGCATGAGTCATTTATCGTATGAGTCGCGCCATCATAGATCTCCCTAGAGAATCTCGATTGCAAGTAGAGGTCACTGACATCATAAGGCATCCTGATGCCCTACCGGACTGGATTACTCCGTCACATTCCTGTGTGATGTCATATGTGCCCCACCTGCGCGCACTTGCGCGCAGCCACACCCTGGTGTGGATGCAAACGCCGTCTTGTTCCAAGTTGGCAGCTCTAGGCCCAAGGACGCGTCATATCAGTTCTATCAAACAGGTTTCCTGAATGGAGTTCCCTGCTGGACGTTGTCTCATGCCAATGCACTGTTGACCCTTGTCCTGCATTCCACTCCTGTTTGCTGACTAGACCCTGCCTTATCTTTCGCCCCACTGTTCACCCAACTAGTAACACCGGATGATATCCTTGCGCCGCATCTGCATCCTCCTGGAATCTTCTGTTCCTATGCAGCCCCTATCGTAGCCGTGTATTGCCGAACACTCCTCAGGTATAAGGAGGTGACCTTTCGTCGTCTTCTTCGTTCTCCATCAGCGTCGTTCGTAGTTGTCTCAAGGGTAAGTCGACACCCTTGAGGTAAGTGTTCCTTTCCTCTTCTCCGTCCTGAGTCCTCCAAACTGACAGTGAATAATAGTTTCGACGCCTCGGGCCGGGATCCTTGTGAGGTCCTATCGGAAAGTCACGAATCACGTGACGTGGCTAGCCGGAGCTCCTCTGGGGGTTCCGGCCCGGGATACTAACTCAATTATTCATTCTCCTGTCGAGTTTGCCATATTCTCCATAGCGTTATATATGATACCAATTCTATCTTCACACATTATAGGGTGTGACATGGACAGATTAACCAAAGAACGACATCTGATTGCCTGTCGAACAGATATCGACGCAAAGGAATTATCGTCTTTGTTTATTACCCACATCGTTCGATTGCATGGACTCCCCCTTACCATTATCTCTGATCGAGGACCCCAATTCGCTGCTTTGTTTTGGAGGAATCTCTGTCGACGTTTGGGAATCGAGCCTCGATTATCTACGGCATTCCATCCACAAACGGACGGTCAAACAGAACGAATGAACGCTATTATGGAACAATACCTCCGAGCCCACGTCAACTATCTTCAAGACGATTGGGCTGACTGGTTACCATTAGCAGAATTCGCTGCGAATAACCAAGCATCCGAGACAACGGGAACTTCCCCGTTCTTTGCTAATAAAGGATTCGACCCCCGTTGCCAATTCGATTTACTGCCAGCAGCTACGAACGATGTAAACGATCGACGGGCCCTCACAACTTCGTAAACCCTCGCCGAAATCCATAACCATTTACGAGCTGAAATCAATAGAGCTAATCTACGTTATCAAGAGAATGCCGATAAACATCGACTCCCGTCACCGAATTATCAGCCCGGAGATCTGGTATGGATGAATGCCCGCAATTGGAAAACCCGTCGACCCTCCCGGAAATTAGACAACAAACGTTACGGACCCCTCAAGATTATCGCAAAAGTATCCCCCTATGCCTACCGATTAGAACTACCCCCGACGATGAAATGCCACAACGTTCAACATGTTTCCCTATTGGAACCCGCTGCGAATGACCCCTACCCCGGTCAACAATCCGACCCACCACCCCCGGTGGAAATCGACGGTGAAGACGAATACTTCATCGAAGCTATCCTCGACTCCTGAATTCACCGGAAGAAACTCCAGAATATGGTTGACTGGGTTGGATACGATATGCCCAATTGGGAACCCGCCTGACTCCATTCCGACAGTAAAGCCGTTGACGATTTTCATAAAAAGTACCCCGATAAACCGGGACCCCTCCCCAACTTATCTTACAAGTTACTTCGCCGGAGCTCAGTCCCAGACGGGATATCCTGTCACGGCTCGAGAATTATTACCTTCCCCCTCCTCGTCACTCATTCACCTATTATCATTCGCTTCATTATTCAGCACTCGTTTGTTTATTCATTTCTATTATCCCTCGGTCTTCGATCATCACTCGTCACTCGCCTGGGTTAGGGTTACGCTCAATTCCCAAATTGTCAAAAAGGCCACGTGACCTATCCCCAGGGTTAGGGGTCTGTTCGGATCCCTTTTCCGAAATTCCATACCTACGGTCTACCGATCATCTTATCCGATTAGATAAGAACGGTCACGTGTCTCTAATCAGTAGTAGATCAGTATGCACGCGCACTGGTCTACTAATGTGCGCACACGTGACTAGGGCTAGGGCACGATCATCTTATCGATAAGATAAGATCTAGTCATGTGACCTTATCAGTATTGCACCATCTTTCCAATCGCAGCTGATCTGGATTCACGTGACTAGGGTTAGGGTTGCACCCGCACGCACATAAACTAGGGTTAGGTTTGTGACCGTACGCGCACAGCTAGGGTTAGGGTTACGGACGCACGCGCACGATTAGGGTTACAGAAGCGCGTGCGTGACTACGCTTAGGGTTACGCTAGCGCGCACGCGAAGTACGCTACCGCGCACGCGAGTTACGCTGTCGCGCACGCGAGATACGGTAACGAGCGCGCGACGAGGCTGTGCACGCAAACACGCTAATTTGGTACGAAGCGTTAGCGCGTCTAGAACGCGCAACCGCGACCGCGTTGTTTACTTAGTTATTTTTCGGGAAAAATCTGCAAATAGTGGCTCGGCGTGTAAGGAGGAAAAATTGTATATAAGAGGATTGTTTCTTCGTTTGTTTATTTTGTTTTTCTTTTCTCCTTACACAGTTATTTGTTTATTTACAAATTCAAATACTTTGTCGAAATCTTTGTTTACGTCCTCGTTCTCGTTGCCGTCTTTAGATCTCTTTGTCCCTTGAAATCTCTGCTTATTTCCTTGAAACTTCTAAACACAGAAAGTCTCTAAGTTGATGCCTGACACAGCTTAAGAGTTTCTAACGTTGAAGTTATTACAAGGTTATATTCATTGAACTCAAGATGAATAATTGAGAAGAGCCCTCAGGTTCTCCGTCAGCTATCTCTCCCTTGTTCGTCGTTACAGTCACGGCACACGGCTGACGAGCCGTTGTGTTGTTGCATCACCATTGTGTTGTCGTGGTTGTTGTCGACGTCGTGCCGTTGTCTTGCCGTGTTGTGTTGTGTTGTTGTGTGTGCCGTGCCGTTGTTGTTGATGGACTGACTGATGATGGATGACGTACCATGAGCTGGAGAGCTATGGCGTCGCAGGTGAAATGATGGAGAACGGAAGCTGTTATGTAGCGATGTTGGATGACGGCCCAGCAAGAGTGCCGGCCGCCCCTTTGTACATAAGGAGGCTTGCCTCCCCGTCGTTGAGTTCTCCATCGAACGTCTTGTGTCTTTCTCTTGTCCTTAATAAAGACTTCTCCTTTCAGTCCCACGTCATTCTTGTCCTTGTCCCTGTCCCTGTTTCCGGTGCCGTCCGTCTGCCGTGCACTTCGGTCCTTGTCCTTCCGTCCCCACATCCCGGAACCCGCCTAGTCTCCCCCTGCCGGTAGTGTTCAGTGTGTCCTTCGAACGTCCGTTCCTAGTTCCCTGACAACCGGTGATAAAATTTCGGACCCACCAACCTTCGATGGGTCCAACTGTCAAGGAACTAAGAACGGACATTCGAAGAACACACTGAACACTACCGGAGGAGAGGGACTAGGCAGGTTCTGGGATACGGGAACGGAAGACAAGGGCCGAAGTGCACGACAGACGGACGGCACACGAGACAAGGACAGGGACAAGGACAAGAATGACGTGAGACTTGAGAGAGGAGTCTTTAGTTAAAGGACAAGGAAAAGACACAACACGTTCGATGGAGAACTCAACAACGGGGAGGCCAGCCTCCTTATGTACAAAGGGCGGCCAGCACTCTTGCTGGGCCGTCATCCAACATCGCTACATGACAGCTTCCGTTCTCCATCATTTCACCTGCGACGCCACAGCTCTCCAGCTCATGGTACGTGATCCATCATCAGCCAGTCCATCAACAACAACGGCACGGCACACACAACAACACAACGACAACACAACACAACGGGGCAAGACAACGGCACGACGTCAACCACAACAAGGACGACACAATGGTGACGCAACAACACAACGGCTCGTCAGCCGTGTGCCGTGACAGTACCCCCCCGTTAGGCTCGAGTTCCTACGAGAGGAGAAGGCTTGTCTGGGTATAGCTGATGGAATCTCTCAGCGGCCTCGGTTTCTGACAGGTTCGTTTCCGGTTCCCAGGTTGGAGAGTCATGGCTGGTCCACTTGACGAGGTACTGCAGATTTCCTCTGGACCAACGGCTATCCAGAATTTCATCGACGAACCATTCTTCTTCGCCGTCCACTACTACCGGTAGGGGTGGTGGGATCATCTGGCCCGGGAGGGGGTCCGAAGGGGCTGGGTTTAGTAGGGATACGGGGAATGTCCTGTGATGTTTCATGGTCTCCGGTATATCCAACTCGTAGGCGTGGGATCCAATGGGCCGGACCACGGTGAAGGGGCCTAGGAGTTTGTTTTCTAGTTTCTTTGAGGGGCGGCGGCTTCTGAGGTTGCGGGCGTCCAGCCATACCAGGTCTCCTGGTTTGAAGACCGGCGCAGGGAGTCGGGAATTGTCAGCGGCCTCTACGTGGCGGGCTTGGGCGTATTTCATTTCAGAGCGTAGGACGTCATGGATGTGCGACATCCTTTCCGCTATCTCGTTTGCTTTCACTTCTTCAGGATTGTCTGTCCTGATTTCCAATTCGAAGGAGCATTTGGGGTGTCCGCCGTATACGGCGTAGAACGGGGACAGCGACGTCGTATCTGATACTTGATTATTTGCGGCAAATTCTGCCAGCGGTAAGAATTTCTTCCAGTCGTCTTGTAGATAACAGACGTACGCGCGGAGATATTGCTCCGTAACCGCGTTGATTCTTTCTGTTTGGCCATCAGTCTGGGGGTGGAAAGCCGTGCTCGTGGCGATCTCGATGCCCATGCAATTCGCCAGGTGTTTCCAAAAGTGGGCAACAAATTGCGGGCCGCGGTCGGACACTACTGTGTCTGGCAGACCGTGCCGTTTGAATACGTTCTCCAGGAAGAGTTGCGCGAAACCTTCCGCGTCTATCGTGGAGTGACAGGGCACCAAGTCCCACTGTTTCGTTAGTCGGCAAACGATCGCACAAATTGCGTCGAAGCCATATGATATCGGGAGTTAAAGTCCACAGATATGTTCTGCCACGGGTGGTGCGGGACCGGTAGGGGTTTCAAGGTTCCATAAGGTGCGTGGCGGATCGCTTTTGTTCTTTTACAAATGTGGCAATTTCGGACGAATTGATCCACATCTTTTCGCATCGAAGACCAATAATAAATGGTGGGGGGGTCGTGGTGATCTTGTAGTAGTTTTAATCGCAGTTTGTCCACTGCAGGGACATAGAGACAGTCTCGATAGTACAATCTATTTTCCAACGCTGAGCAGTCGGCGAGTGATATGTCCTTACAGATTTGTGTACCGTCTTCCAGCATTCCCAACACTCGGTTTGGGAATAAATCTGTCTTGTAGCCCTCCTTAAGCAGGAGGTCCACCTCGGAGGGTACAAGTTTCATGGGCGGGGTCATGCACAATTGGAAGTTCTCTGGCTTTAGGACAGCTTCCTGATTCGCTAGTATACGTTCGTCTCCCTCTCCCAGGAGGTCGGCGGCTCGTCTCGTCAGGGCGTCCAGTTTCCCTCCCAACGTTCCAGGTTGGTAGGTGATGACAAAGTTGAACCGAGACAGGATTTCGGACCAGCGTGCTTGTCGTCTGTTTAGTAGCTTTGTTGTCATAAAGTATTCGAGGTTCTTGTGGTCTGTCAATACTTTTATCGGGAAGGTGGAGCCCTCCAAGTGGGGCCGGCATTCTTCGAAACATCGAACTATTGCTAGTAGTTCTTTGTCATGGATGTCATAGTTGCATTGTGCCGGGGAATGCTTTTTGGAATAAAACGCGACGGGATGTAACACGTTATCGTCGTCGTATTGTGATAATACTCCAGCGGACACATAGTCAGATGCGTCTGTTTCTACTACAATCGGATTCTCGTAGTCGAAGTGCTTGAGAATTGGTGCTGAGGTAAATGCGTTCTTCAGTCGGTCGAAGGCGCTTTGCTGATCTTTACCCCAGGTAAAGGGGATTGCTTTGCCATCTTGCTTTTTGGTCAAAGCTGTTAGAGGGGAGACTACTTTTGAGTAGTCCTTGATAAATCGTCGGTAGAAGTTCGCGAAACCAAGGAACTCTTGGACCTGTTTCAGATTGGTTGGTTCCTTCCAATCTCTGACTGTCGCTACTTTGGAATCTATCATGCGAGCGCCGTCGCGGCCAATGTTGTACCCCAGGTACTGGACTTCGGCCTTAGCAAACTTACACTTCACTGGCTTCAGGTGTAATTTTTCCTGTTTGATGCGTTCCAGGATCTTCCGGACATGTGAGGTGTGATCGGGCTTTGTTTCAGAGAATACGAGGATATTATCCAAGTATGCTGTACAAAACTTGTCCAGGTATGGTATCACACCCTATATTGTGTGAGTATAGAATAGGTAACATGTATAACATTTAGAGAACATGGCAAACTCGACAGGAGAATGAATAATAAGGTTAGTATCCCGGGCCGGAACCCCCTGAGGAGCTCCAGCTAGCCACGTCACGTGATTCGTGACTTTCCGAAAGGACCTCACGAGGATCCCGGCCCGAGGCGTCGCTACCTGTTATTCACTGTCAGTTTGGGAGGATCACACATGGATGGGAACGAGGAACAACTTACCTCATGGGTGTTGACTTACCCATGAGAAAACTACAGACGACGCTGATGGAGAACAGAAGACGACGGCGAAAGGACACCTCCTTATACTTGAGGTTGTGTTCCACCAAGCACGGCTACCAGAGGGCTTGCAAGAGAAGGGAATTCTCATAAGGATGCAAGGCAGACCAATGGGATGATCCGAAGTCTGAGTTGGGCGGATAGTCGGCCAAGGAACAAGGCAGAGTCTAGTCAGCCAACAGGAGTGGAGCTCAGGACTGTCAGGGAACTAGGAACAGACGTTCGAAGAACTCTGCTCTTCGGATGGTTCGTCGCACTGCGCCGGCGAATCGGTCGGAAATCCCGAAGGTCTCGTTTAGGGTGTGAGTTTCCAGGGCTTGTTTTAAGGCGTGTGTCCAAGCAGAACCGGTGGGGTTCATGCGTGTTGGTCGAATAATTATTAGATCGAACGTAATGTCAGGGAACTAGGAACGGACGTTCGAAGAACACACTGAACGCTACCAGCAAGGGGGACTAGGCAGGTTTCCGGACGGGGAACGGAAGGACAAGGACCGAAGTGCGCGGCAGACGGACGGCACACGAAACAGGGACAGGGACAAGGACAAGAATGACGTGGGACTGAAAGGAGAAGTCTTTATTGAGGACAAGGGAAAGACACAAGACGTTCGATGGAGAACTCAACAACGGGGAGGCAAGCCTCCTTATGTACAAAGGGGCGGCCAGCACTCTTGCTGGGCCGTCATCCAACATCGCTACATGACAGCTTCCGTTCTCCATCATTTCACCTGCGACGACACAGCTCTGCAGCTCATGCTACGTCATGCATCATCAGTCAGTCTATCAACCACAACGGCACGGCACACACAACAACACAACGACAACACAACACAACACGGCAAGACAACAACGACAACACAATGATGACGCAACAACACAACGGCTCCTCAGCCGTGTGCCGTGACAGTACCCCCCCGTTAGGCTCGAGTTCCTACGAGAGGAGAAGGTTTGTCTGGGTATAACTGGTGGAATGTCTCAGCGGCCTCAGTTTCGGATAGGTTCGTTTCCGGTTCCCAGGTTGGAGAGTCATGGCCGGTCCACTCGACGAGGTACTGCAGGTTTCCTCTTGACCAACGGCTATCCAGAATTTCATCCACGAACCATTCTTCTTTGCCGTCTACTACTACCGGTAGGGGCGGTGGGATAATCTGGCCAGGGAGGGGGTCCGAAGGGGCTGGGTTTAGTAGGGACACGGGGAAGGTCCTATGGTGTTTCATTGTCTCCGGTATGTTCAGCTCATAGGCGTGGGATCCATTGGGCCGTACCACGGTGAAGGGGCCTAGGTGTTTGTTTTCTAGTTTCTTTGAGGGGCGGCGGGTTCTGAGGTTGCAGGCGTCCAGCCATACCAGGTCTCCTGGTTTGAAGACCGGCGCGGGGAGTCGGGAATTGTCGGCGGCTTCTATGTGGCGGGCTTGGGCGTATTTCATTTCAGAACGTAAGACGTCATGGATGTGCGACATCCTTTCCGCTACCTCGTTCGCTTTCACTTCTTCAGGATTGTCTGTCCTGATTTCCAATTCGAATGAGCATTTGGGGTGTCGGCCGTATATAGCGTAGAACGGGGACAGCGACGTTGTATCCGATACTTGGTTATTTGCAGCAAATTCTGCCAGTGGTAAAAATTTCTTCCAGTCGTCTTGTAAATAACAGAAGTACGCGCGGAGATATTGCTCCGTAACCGCATTGATTCTTCCTGTTTGGCCATCGGTCTGGGGGTGGAAGGCCGTGCTCGTGGCAATCTCGATACCCATGCAATTTGCCAGGTGTTTCCAGAAATGGGCCACAAATTGCGGGCCGCGGTCGGACACTACTGTCAGGGACACGAGAACGGACGTTCAAGGGACACACTGAACACTACCGGCAAGAGGGACTAGGCAGGTTCCGGGACGGGGAACGGCAGGACAAGGACCGAAGTGCTCGTCAGACGGACGGCACACTAAACAGGGACAGGGACAAGGACAAGAGTGACGTAGGACTTAGGAGAAGAAATCTTATATTAGGAGCAAGGAGAAGACACAAGACGTTCGATGGAGAATCTCGACAACGGGGAGGCAAGCCTCCTTATGTACAAAGGGGCGGCCAGCACTCTTGCTGGGCCGTCATACAATCATCGCTACATGAGCTTCCGTTCTCCATCAATTCACCTGCGACGCCACAGCTCTCCAGCTCGTGGTACGTCATCCATCATCAATCATTCTCTCAGTCACAATGGCACGGCACACATAACAATACCAACAACACAACGGCAACACAACACGGCAAGACAACGGCACGATGTCAATCAACAACCACGACAACATGATGACGCAACACAACGGCTCGTCAGCCGTGTGCCGTGACAGTACCCCCCCGTTAGGCTCGAGTTCTTACGAGAGGAGAAGGTTTGTCTGGGTATAACTGGTGAAATCTCTCAGCGGCCTCAGTTTCGGATAGGTTCGTTTCCGGTTCCCAGGTTGGAGAGTCATGGCCGGTCCACTTGACGAGGTACTGCAGGTTTCCTCTTGACCAACGGCTATCCAGAATTTCATCTACGAACCATTCTTCTTCGCCGTCTACTACTACCGGTAGGGGCGGTGGAATAATCTGGCCAGGGAGGGGGTCCGAAGGGGCTGGGTTTAGTAGGGACACGGGGAAGGTCCTGTGGTGTTTCATGGTCTCCGGTATATCCAATTCATAGGCGTGGGATCCAATAGGTCGCAACACGGTGAAGGGGCCTAGGTGTTTGTTTTCTAGTTTCTTTGAGGGGCGGCGGGTTCTTAGGTTGCGGGCGTCCAGCCATACCAGGTCTCCTGGTTTGAAGACCGGCGCGGGGAGTCGGGAATTGTCGGCGGCTTCTATGTGGCGGGCTTGGGCGTATTTCATTTCCGAACGTAAGACGTCATGGATGTGTGACATCCTCTCCGCTACCTCGTTCGCTTTCACTTCTTCAGGATTGTCGGTCCTGATTTCCAGTTCAAAAGAGCACTTGGGGTGTCGACCATATATAGCGTAGAACGGAGACAGCGACGTTGTATCCGATACTTGGTTATTTGCAGCAAATTCTGCCAGTGGTAAAAATTTCTTCCAATCGTCTTGTAAATAACATACGTAAGCGCGGAGATATTGCTCCGTAACCGCGTTAATTCTCTCTGTTTGGCCGTCGGTTTGATGATGAAAGGCCGTACTCGTGGCAATTTCGATACCCATGCAATTTGCCAATTGTTTCCAGAAATGGGCCACAAATTGCGGACCGCGGTCGGACACTACTGTGTCTGGCAGGCCGTGTAGTTTGAATACGTTTTCCAGGAAGAGTTGCGCGAAGCCTTCTGCGTCTATCGTGGAATGACAGGGCACTAAGTGCCGCTGTTTCGTTAGTCGGCAAACGATCGCACATATTGCGTCGAAGCCTTCTGATGTCGGTAGTCCAGTAACAAAATCCACCGATATATTCTGCCAAGGGTGGTGCGGAACCGGTAGGGGCTTCAGGGTTCCATAGGGTGCGTGGCGGGTAGCCTTTGTTCTTTTACAGGTGTGGCAATTTCGGACGAATTGGTCCACATCTTTTCTCATCGAGGGCCAGTAATAATTCCTGGCGAGGAGTTCGAAAGTCTTCGCACGGCCCGGGTGTCCCATAGTGGGGGGGTCGTGGTGATCTTGCAGTAGTTTCAATCGTAGTTTATCCAGCGCGGGGACATAGAGGCAATCTCGGTAGTACAATCTATTTTCCAACACGGAGCAATCGGCGAGCGATATGTCCTTACAGATTTGTGTGCCATCTTCCAGCATTCCCAACACTCGGTTGGGGAATGGATCTGGCTTGTAGCCCTCTGTGAACAGGAGGTCTACTTCGGAAGGTGCGAGTTTCATGGGCGGGGTCATGCATAGCTGAAAGTTCTGTGGCTTCAGAACAGCTTGCTGGTTCGCCAGTATGCGTTCGTCTCCCTCTTCCGGGAGGTCGGCGGCTCTTCTTGTCAGGGCGTCCGGTTTTCCTCCCAACGTTCCCGGTCGATAGGTGATCACAAAGTTAAACCGAGACAGGAACTCGGACCAGCGAGCTTGTCGTCTGTTCAGCAGCTTTGTCGTCATAAAGTATTCGAGATTCTTATGATCCGTCAATACTTTTATAGGGAAGGCGGAGCCCTCTAAGTGGGGACGCCATTCCTCGAAACAACGAACTATCGCCAGTAGTTCTTTGTCGTAGATTTCGTAGTTACATTCTGCCGGGGAATGCTTCTTGGAATAAAATGCGACGGGGTGTAACACGTTGTCGTCGTCGTATTGTGATAAGACTCCAGCAGACACATAGTCAGATGCGTCTGTTTCTACTACAATCGGTTTCTCGTAGTCGAAGTGCTTGAGAATAGGTGCTGATGTAAATGCGTCCTTCAGTCGGTCGAAGGCGCTCTGCTGATCTTTACCCCAGATAAAGGGGATTGCTTTACCATCTTTCTTTTTGGTCAGAGCCGTCAGCGGGGAGACCACTTTGGAGTAGTCTTTGATAAATCTTCGGTAGAAATTCGCGAAGCCTAGAAACTCTTGAACCTGTTTCAAATTGGTTGGTTCCTTCCAATCTCTCACTGTGGCTACTTTGGAATCCATCATGCGCGCGCCGTCGCGGCCGATGTTGTAGCCCAGGTACTGTACTTCTGCCTTAGCAAACTTACACTTCTCTGGCTTCAAGTGCAGTTTTTCTTCTTTGTGTCGTTCCAAGATCTTTCGGATGTGTGCGGTGTGATCGGGCTTTGTTTCGGAGAATACGAGGATATCGTCCAAGTATGCCGTACAAAACTGGTCTAGGTATGGTCTCAGGACATCATTTATAAATGCCTGGAAATCGGCAGGCGCGTTGGTGAGCCCAAAGGGCATCACTTTCGATTCAAACAGGCCGTACCGTGTGCGGAAGGCCGTCTTCCATTCTTCACCCTCTGCCATTCTGATAAGGTTATAAGCGCTGCGGACATCAAGGGTCGTAAAGTATTGAGCCTTGGAAAGATTCATCATCGTTTCCTGTATCAATGGCAGCGGATACCGGTTCTTCTCGGTACCTTCATTCAGTCTCCGGTAGTCGACACACAGGCGTAGGGATCCGTCTGATTTTTTCACGAATAATATCGGCGAGGCGGCTGGTGATTGGGAGAGTTGTATGAATCCTTTCTCCAAATTCTCATCAAGCCACGTTTTCAGCGTCTGCAACTCGTTGCGTGACAGCGAGTATAGCGGTCCAAAGGGGGGGACGAATCCCTCTTTCAGTGGGATCTTGTGGTCGTAGGGTCGGTGCGGGGGAAGTTCCTTCGCGTTGACCTCCTTCAATAAATCGAGGTAGTCATGATACTCTTCGGGGATCATGTCTTTCAGTTCGTCGTCCGTGAGGGGGGGCTTGTCTTGTAGGGCGACGGTGATCTCGTCCAACGATAGTGAGAACACTGTCAGGCTTTCGTCTTCTACCATTTCCTTGAAGTCGGAGATGGTTAGACTTCAGATCTCTATTGGGGGTTCGTCCGGGGGGTCGGGGACCGAGTCTTCCAACTCCGGCAAGGGGTTTGTGTCGGGCTCGTGGACAGCGGGAGGGGGCCTCGAGTCCAGGACCTCGACACCGGTTGTGCTTACAGGCAACGGGGTGCAGTTCCTTAGGCAGTATTGGGAGTCGAAGCTTACAGTGTTGGAACTGAAGCTTATTGTTACATCGTGTTTCTTCAACCAGGGGATACCCAACACCACCGGGTAGTGACCCAGCTTGGTGACAAACATAGGAAGGATTTCCGAGTGACCGTTGATGGTACACTCTACTTGGGCGAGGTGTGTTATCTTTCCTGAGGATATGGGGCGGCCGTCGATAACTTCGACCGTTCGGGCGGTGGATAGGGGGGTTAGGGGGAGTTTGTGATGGCGGGCGAAATTGCGGTCAACAAAGGCGATACCAGTGGCGCCGCAGTCAACGAGCGCTACTGTTTTCACGGAGCGGTTATTGGAAAACAAGGAACAGGAGAGGACAAGGTGTTTGCATTCTAACTTTCCAGAAAAACTTGCGCCCGATAATAGCAATGTATCAGCAATAATATTCCCACCAGCGGCAGAGCCATCTTCTTGCAGCTGGTTTATTCTTTTCCCGACACTTCTTCTTCAGCATCCACTAATTCCACGCTCGCCACTTTAACATTCGTCTTGGCGGGGCACGACGCAGCCATGTGGCCGAGGCCACCGCAGTAGAGGCAACGTCCTTCTGATAGGCGGGTCGCGCGGTCCTGTGCCGACAGTTTCTGACGGGGTCCTTGGGCCGGGGTTTGCTTGCTGGAGGAGGCGGTGGTGGCTTGGGTAGCGGGGGTGGGGCGACTGGTGGCGGGGGTGGCGGTGGTAGTGGTTTTAACTTGGCCGCGGTTGGTACGCAGCTTGCGGAGGTTTTCAAGTGCTCTTAATTGGGAGTCCAATTTTTGACACTGTTCGACGAATTCGTGCATCGTGGTGGTGGGCGGGGCACCAACCAACTTCTCGTGTAGCTCAAGGGACAGGCCGTTACGCAGGGCATCCATGGTGGCGGCTTCGTCCCAGCCTAACTCTGCGACTAGGCGGGAGAACTCTGCATAGTAGTCCGAAAATTCGCGGTTGTTCTGTCGGAGGTTTTGTAGTTTGAAACGAGCCGTTGCGCGCTCGTCCGGGTCTCCAAAGGTACGCTGTAAAATTTTAATGACGTCCTCGACGTCGTTGAGTTCCCAGCGGTTGCCATTTTCCTTGATATAAGGAAGAATCTGATCCAGGGCGCGTCCGCGGAGGCGGCCCATGGCGTAAGAAATCCGTTTATGGGGGGTCGGGAAACGTAGTTCATCGCTCACTAACTTGATGCGAAGCAAAGAGACAAAACGGCGGAGGTCCTCCCTGTTGGACCCGTCGAAGGTTGGCGGATCCGAGATTTTGTCTCCGGTCACGCGGATGCCGGGGGAGGCGAGTAGCGCGTTGATGAGTTCACGCTGGCGGGTGAGCTCTTTCTCGTAATAGTGGATTTCATTTGTATCGGCTTGTTCCTCCGGAGTTAGGGGGATCTCGGGGTCGCGGAGGGGGGGTCTGGGGATTGGTGCGATTATCGCGGGGGCGGGGGGCTGCGGCTGCGACTGTGGTAGGGGGTGCAGCGGCTCGCGGTGCTGGTTCTGGGCCGTTCGGGTAGACCTGGACGGAGCCAGTCTGGATCAGGACAGGGGGAATGGGGGCCGGGGTGGGAGCTTCCGGAGCGCGGGAGGCGACAGGGCTGGATACCCGAGTGCTGTTACGGGAGCCGGGGGTTTCCGCGAGGTCGTTTAAGAGATAACCCGTGGGGTGGTCCTGAGCGTCTAAGATGGATTGTGCGAGTTGTTTGGTAAAGGTGAGCGGTTCATGGCCGTCAGGGAACTGGGTCATGGCGGCGGCGTTCACAATTTGTTGCCAGTGTCCTTCGTCAATAAGTTTAATATGCATTCTGGCGGGCTCTGAGGATTGGCTTGAGTCTGATGGTGCGGCGGGTGTGCTCCTGATAAGTGTAGTCCTGGAGTTGCCAGCGGACCACAAGGTAGCAGTTATTTTCTGCTCGTCGGATGGTTCTGCGCACTGCGCCAGCGAATCTGTCGGGGATCCCAAAGGTTTCGTGTAAGGTGTGCGTTTCAAGCGCTTGTTTTAGTGCGTAGGTCCAGGCAGAACCGGTGCGGTTCATGCGTGTCGGTTGAATAGTTAATCGATCGAACGTAATGTCAGGGACACGAGAACGGACGTTCAAGGGACACACTGAACACTACCGGCAAGAGGGACTAGGCAGGTTCCGGGACGGGGAACGGCAGGACAAGGACCGAAGTGCTCGTCAGACGGACGGCACACTAAACAGGGACAGGGACAAGGACAAGAGTGACGTAGGACTTAGGAGAAGAAATCTTATATTAGGAGCAAGGAGAAGACACCAGACGTTCGATGGAGAATCTCGACAACGGGGAGGCAAGCCTCCTTATGTACAAAGGGGCGGCCAGCACTCTTGCTGGGCCGTCATACAATCATCGCTACATGAGCTTCCGTTCTCCATCAATTCACCTGCGACGCCACAGCTCTCCAGCTCGTGGTACGTCATCCATCATCAATCATTCTCTCAGTCACAATGGCACGGCACACATAACAATACCAACAACACAACGGCAACACAACACGGCAAGACAACGGCACGATGTCAATCAACAACCACGACAACATGATGACGCAACACAACGGCTCGTCAGCCGTGTGCCGTGACAACTACTGTGTCTGGCAGACCGTTTAGTTTGAATACGTTTTCCAGGAAGAGTTGCGCGAAGCCTTCTGCGTCTATCGTGGAGTGACAGGGCACTAGGTGCCGCTGTTTCGTGAGTCGGCAAACGATCGCACATATTGCGTCGCAGCCTTCTGATGTCGGTAGTCCAGTAACAAAGTCCACAGATATATTCTGCCACGGGTGGTGCGGGACCGGTAGGGGTTTCAAGGTTCCATAGGGTGCGTGACGGGTAGCTTTTGTTCTTTTACAAGTGTGGCAATTTCGGACGCATTGGTCCACATCTTTTCTCATCGAAGGCCAGTAATAATTCCTGGCGAGGAGTTCGAAAGTCTTTGCACGGCCCGGGTGTCCCATGGTGGGGGGGTCGTGGTGATCTTGTAGTAGTTTCAATCGTAGTTTATCCAGCGCGGGGACATAGAGGCAGTCTCGGTAGTACAATCTGTTTTCCAACACGGAGCAATCGGCGAGTGATATGTCCTTACAGATTTGTGTACCGTCTTCCAGCATTCCCAACACTCGGTTGGGGAATGAATCTGTCTTGTAGCCCTACTTAAACAGGAGGTCTACTTCGGAGGGTGCAAGTTTCATGGGCGGGGTCATGCACAACTGGAAGTTTTGTGGCTTTAGAACAGCTTGCTGATTCGCTAGTATGCGTTCGTCTCCCTCCCCCGGGAGGTCGGCGGCTCGTCTTGTCAGGGCGTCCGGTTTTCCTCCCAACGTTCCCGGTCGATAGGTGATCACAAAGTTGAACCGAGACAGGAATTCAGACCAGCGTAGGGATGCACACGAGACGAGCGGCTCGAGACGAGAGTTCGAGCTTTAGTCTCGAGACCGAGGAGACTAGATTTTCACGAGACGAGACGTCTCGAGACTTTTTTTTCAAAAGCTCGAGATAAGCTCGAGACTTTTCGAGACTTAGGAAATATATGTAAAACTTTGGAAAAAATTACAAAAAAAAATATACATAATTCATGAAGTTTCAGATAGCATCAGAAGCCATACTGCGAGCTAGCAGGCTGAGAGCTAGGGTTGTTCTAATGAGGGAATTCTTATCCTAAAGAATGTGAATCGCTTGCTAGGCAAAACTACAACCGCAGTACATCTCATGAAAAGTTGGAATGGACTCCTAGAGGTTTATGATTGGGAGATGGAAGAGCACAAAAAACATAAAAATCCAGAAAGGCAATACGCGGAGGAATTGTGATTTTTTTGTACTTTTTTATTTCCTGAGTTACCTATTTTGATGACCAGGAAATAGGGGATGTCTAAGAGGAAGGGAATCGGAAAATGCAATATTTGGAGGAATTGTAGTTTTGCTTTTGAGTTCTTTTATTTGTTCTTTTGAATTTTTCCAAATTCTTTGTTTTCTATTTTTTTTGGTTGGGCAAAAAGTCTCGAGCGTCTCGCCGAGACGCTCGAGACGTCCCGAGACTTACGAGACCAAAATCCCACGAGACGAGGCGTCTCGAGACCAAGCTCGGTCTCGTCTCGTCTCGTCTCGTGTGCATCCCTAGACCAGCGTGCTTGTCGTCTGTTAAGTAGCTTTGTCGTCATAAAGTATTCGAGATTCTTGTGGTCTGTCAATACATTTATAGGGAAGGCGGAGCCCTCCAAGTGGGGACGCCATTCCTCGAAACAACGAACTATTGCCAGTAGTTGTTTGTCATGGATGTCATAGTTGCATTGTGCCGGGGAATGCTTTTTGGAATAAAACGCGACGGGATGTAACACGTTATCGTCGTCGTATTGTGATAATACTCCAGCGGACACATAGTCAGATGCGTCTGTTTCTACTACAATCGGATTCTCGTAGTCGAAGTGCTTGAGAATTGGTGCTGATGTAAATGCGTCCTTCAGTCGGTCGAAGGCGCTTTGCTGATCCTTACCCCAGGTAAAGGGGATTGCTTTACCATCTTTCTTTTTGGACAGAGCCGTTAGAGGGGAGACTACTTTTGAGTAGTCCTTGAAAAATCGTCGGTAAAAGTTCGCGAAACCCAGGAACTCTTGGACCTGTTTCAAATTGGTTGGTTCCTTCCAATCTCTGACTGTGGCTACTTTGGAATCCATCATGCGCGCGCCGTCGCGGCCAATGTTGTAGCCCAGGTACTGTACTTCAGCCTTAGCAAACTTACACTTCTCTGGTTTCAAGTGCAGTTTTTCTTGTTTGAGTCGTTCCAAGATCTTTCGGACGTGCGCGGTGTGGTCGGGCTTTGTTTCAGAAAACACCAGGATATCGTCCAGGTATGCCGTACAGAACTGGTCCAGGTATGGTCTCAGGACATCATTTATAAATGCCTGGAAATCGGCAGGCGCGTTGGTGAGCCCAAAGGGCATCACTTTCGACTCGAATAGGCCGTACCTTGTGCGGAAGGCCGTCTTCCATTCTTCGCCTTCTGCCATTCTGATAAGGTTATAAGCGCTGCGGACATCCAGGGTCGTAAAGTATTGAGCTTTGGAAAGATTCATCATCGTTTCCTGTATCAATGGCAGCGGGTACCGGTTCTTCCCGGTACCTTCATTCAGTCTTCGGTAATCGACGCATAGGCGTAGGGATCCGTCTGATTTTTTCACGAATAATATCGGCGAGGCGGCTGATGATTGGGAGCGTTGTATAAATCCTTTCTCCAAATTCTCATCGAGCCACGCTTTCAGCGTCTGCAACTCGTTGCGTGACAGCGAGTATAGCGGGCCAAAGGGGGGGACGAATCCCTCTTTCAGTGGGATCTTGTGGTCGTAGGGTCGGTGTGGGGGGAGTTCCTTCGCGTTAACCTCCTTGAATAAATCGAGGTAGTCATGATACTCTTCGGGGATCATGTCTTTCAGTTCGTCATCCGTGAGGGGGGGCTTGTCTTGTAGGGCGACGGTGATGTCGTCCAACGATAGCGAGAACACTGTCAGGCTTTCGTCTTGTACCATTTCTTTGAAGTCGGAGATGGTTAGACTTGAGATCGCTATTGGGGGTTCGTCCGGGGGGTCGGGGACCGAGTCTTCTAACTCCGGCGTGGGGTTTGTGTCGGGCTCGTGGTCAGCGGGAGGGGGCCTCGAGTCCAGGACCTCGACACCGGTTGTGCTTACAGGCAACGGGGTGCAGTTCCTTAGGCAGTATTGGGAGTCGAAGCTTACAGTGTTGGAACTGAAGCTTATTGTTACATCGTGTTTCTTCAACCAGGGGATGCCCAACACCACCGGGTAGTGACCCAACTTGGTGACAAACATGGGAAGGGTTTCCGAGTGACCGTTGATGGTACACTCTACTTGGGCGAGGTGTGTGATTTTCCCTGAGGATATGGGGCGGCCGTCGATAACTTCGACCGTTCGGGCGGTGGATAGGGGGGTTAGGGGGATTTTGTGATGGCGGGCGAAATTGCGGTCAACAAAGGCGATACCAGTGGCGCCGCAGTCAACGAGCGCTACTGTTTTCACGGAGCGGTTATTGGAAAACAAGGAACAGGAGAGAACAAGGTGTTTGCATTCTAACTTTCCAGTAAAACTTGCGCCCGATAATAGCAATGTATCAGCAATAATATTCCCACCAGCGGCAGAGCCATCTTCTTGCAGCTGGTTTATTCTTTTCCCGGCACCTCTTCTTCAGTATCCAATAATTCCACGCTCGCCACTTTAACATTCGTCTTGGCGGGGCACGACGCAGCCATGTGGCCGAGGCCACCGCAGTAGAGGCAACGTCCTTCTGACAGGCGGGTCGCGCGCTCCTGTGCCGAAAGTTTCTGACGGGGTCCCTGGGCAGCGGTTTGCTTGTTGGAGGAGGCGGAGGTGGCTTGGGTAGCGGGGGTGGGGCGGCTGGTGGCGGGGGTGGCGGTGGTAGTGGGTTTAACTTGGCCGCGGTTGGTACGCAGCTTGCGGAGGTTCTCAAGTGCTCTCGATTGGGAGTCCAATTTTTGGCACTGGTCAACAAATTCGTGCATCGTGGCGGTGGGCGGGGCGCCAACCAACTTTTCGTGCAGCTCGAGGGACAGGCCGTTACGCAGGGCATCCATGGTGACGGCTTCGTCCCAGCCTAACTCTGCGACTAGGTGGGAGAACTCTGCATAATAGTCCGAAGATTCCCGGTTGTTTTGTCGGAGATTTTGTAGTTTGAAACCAGCCGTTGCGCGCTCGTCCGGGTCTCCAAAGGTACGCTGTAAAATTTTAATGACGTCCTCGACGTCGTTGAGGGCCCAGCTGTTGCCATTTTCCTTGATATAAGGAAGAATCTGATCCAAGGCGCGTCCGCGGAGGCGGCCCATGGCATAAGAAATCCGTTTATGAGGGGTTGGGAAGCGTTGCTCATCGCTCACCAAT
>JAJJXM010000156.1:0-29130 GCA_024516155.1 Pyronema omphalodes | reverse complement strand
GGCGTACGTCACAGTTAGGGTTTAGGGGAAGAGGTGGAGCTAGGGCTAGGCGAGAGGAGTTAGGGTTAAGCGAGGGACAAGGGGGTAAGTGCGGGATGGAACGAGGAGGGTTTCCTCGAGGTTTGGAATATGTTTTGCTTCTGTTTTGTATTGTGTTTTGCTTCTGTTTTGTATGATGTTTTGGTTATGTTTTGTATTATGTTTTGGTTTATGTTTGTATTGTGTTTTAGTTAGGTTTTGGGAGTCACGGTGGAGCGAAGGGTGTCTCATGATGGATGGAATATCTGCGGGTCAGATAAGTTGGGAAATCACATGAGCACAGGGACAAAGGTATATAAGGGGACATTTGTATTTCATTAGTCTAGTACGCAATCAATTATCTATTTACACAAATCCTATCTACACACTGCAGTTCTATCATCCAACCCGTGACCACAAACCCAGCCCATCCCAACATACTTACCCATCCCGAATACCTACCTATCCCCCCACCCAGATCCCCATCCGACGATCCTATCAGAGGCAACGCTGCAGGGACATCCTGTGTACAAGGTAAGTACTGCCTGAGCCCGTGACTAACTCACCTAGAAGTCCAGAGCCGAACCCGATTGCATAGCAATCCGACGGTTGTATCGCCTGTCGGCCGTGTGTAGCCGGATTTTGACACCCGCATCATCTCAAGCACCGATGGGCCCCTGATCCTCTGTGGCGAGGAAGAAACCGATCCCCCCCGACAAACACCCCCTCATGGCGGCCTCCCTCGGCAGTCACGCCAACGCAGAGCCGCACGGCGCACGTGACATCAATGACGAAATGTACCTGGACTCTTCTGAATTAAGCGAAATGGAAGACGCGTCTCCCACTCCCTCACCAATTCGTCGCACCACCACTCCCGAACCGACCCCCAGGAACAGAGCCCCCCCGATCACGACTCCCCGCACGCAACACACCATTCGCCTACGTGACACGCCCGCCCTGACCGTCAACCCCCTCAAACGAACCGCTCCGTCCACCACCGACGCCTCCTCCGAGAGTGCACTCGTGTACGAATCCGGGATCGCAGACGCCCTCCAGACCTCCCGAACCGAACCCCGCACCGAAACGATGACTCTACCCGTCACCATCGCCGAACGCCTCCTATCAGCAGTAGCCACCTACGCCGACGGCGCTCGCGAGACCGACCGCCACACGAACGAACGAATCACAAAGGCATTCCGCACGATGGACAGGGACAGAGCAATCATGCTCGAAACCCAAGACATGCTCCGGACTCTGGTCCCAAACTACAAGCCTTCCGCCCCGAAAGAACCCTCCCCCCTCCCCAATTCCCCTGACACTGCCCAACCCGCTGCCCTCATCAACTACTGGAAAACCCGCTGCTTCGCAGCAGAGGAAGCCCTCACCAAAAATAACATCCCCGTGCCCCCCTCCCCCGTATTTCCCCCCCCCACAAGTGAAGCGGCCTGGACAGGCCCCAATGTCGCTGGTAGGCTATTCAACGACAACCCACAAAACGCCGCCAACAGAAAGAACCCCCGCCCCCGCATCCTCCCCACCCAACCCCCCCGCCCCCCGTAGAAACCCCCCCAAAGAACCAAACCCCCGCCCTGTGAGCGTCGTCATCCCATGCCCCGACCCCGAAAACCTTACGGACGATACCAAGGTCCAGGTAGGCAACATGATCAATCGGGCGCTACGTGACGCAGAGGCTCCCCCCCACATCAATGTGGTAACCGTTCGGAAAAGTCCCAGCGGGAGCCTCATCCTGACCTTCCCCCCCAACAACACCCAAAGTGAAGTCACTCAATTCCTACCCCTGATGCACGAGGCCGCACAGTCTGTGCATATGACCCTCAACAACCCCCGCATAGCTGAAAAGTGGCACAAATTAACTGTCCACAGCATTCCCCTTGACGTCTTCCCTGACACCCCCGACGGTATGACAGCCCTTCAAGCTGAAATAGAGCGCAACAACGCTATACACCTCACCCAACCCCCCAGATATATTACACACCCAGACAAAAGAATTGGCAAGACGGCCTCTAGCGTGATGATTGCACTAACCTCTGCCGATGACGCCCGAAGGCTCAAACGCACGAAGGTAATCATCCGGTATGAACCTCGCAAGGTCACCGAGTATCACTCGGCCCGACCAACCGACCAGTGCCGCCGTTGCCTCCGCTTCGGCCACCACCACGCCATCTGCCCCAACACCGCAAGCCCTGTGTGCGCTCTCTGCGCCGAACCCCACCCAACTGATCTCCACCGCTGCCCAGAATGCCCCACCCGAGCCGGCAAAAGCTGTGCCCACTCCCCTCCCAAATGCTTCAACTGCACATCCGAGCAACAGAATGATGTGAACCACCCGGCATTCCATCCTAAATGCCCTGTAAGACTCGCGATAGTGAGAGCATCATGGGAAAAGACTCGATCCACCCGCCCAACCCTTCCCGACCAACACGCTGACTCCGCTATGATCACTGATGCATAGACAGGAAAAATCAGCAGCCACCATAAATGTCATATCCCACAATATTAATAGGAGCAGTAACGCTCTAAACACATTACTAAACTCCGCTGACCCCACAGCGGATATAATCCTCATCCAAGAAGCAAACATTAAAGACCCTCGTTTTGTAACTACCCACCCAAACTTCATCACCATCTACCCCCCTGCCCACAATGGCGCAACTGTCAGGACGGCGGCGTACGTGACCCGCCTAAACCCCTTCCTCCACGTCACCCCCCCGCCCTGACATTTGCCCCGACCCTGACATCCAGATCCTGGAGGTACAAACTCCACTCATCCCCTCCTTCTACCTCATAAACATCTACAACGAATGGGACCCCCAAACGAAACTATACACCATTCCGAGATCCCTAACCCCCCTTTCCCTACCCAATCGGTGCGTTATCACAGGAGATATGAACGCCCACCACCCCTTATGGAACAGCCACCTCAAACGCATTGCCCGAGCAGATGAGTTAGTGAACCTGATCGAGAACGAAGGATGGCATCTGGCAAACACCCCAGATACACCAACCTACCACTTCAAGACAGGCCGTGGATCATCAGTCCTCGATCTAACTCTCTCCTCCCCGGCAATGCACGAAGAAGTACACAACTGGTGTGTGGACGAAGAAGCCACGACGGGCTCAGACCACGAAGTCGTGCGTTTCCAGATTCGATCTCAACACCCAGATGTGGACTACACCAACCTCACCCCTCGACTGAATTGGAAACGGACAAACTGGGATGAGTTCGCGGAAGCCCTCACGAAACTCTCCTCCAACCTCAATCCCCGATGGAGAATACTCCAACAAAACCCAACTCACGCCAACCTAGACGAATGGGCAGCCTCGCTTCAACTCGCAATCCAACAAGCTGCCCAGTCCTCGACCCCGATGATCCAACACTCCCCCCGAGCAAAGAGATGGTGGACCCCCGAGCTTCGTGAAACTAGGAAACTCATGACACAAACTCGCAAGAGGTGGAAACAACGAAGAAACGAGTTGTGCCTAGAGGAGTACCGAACCGCACGCAACGCCCACTTCAGAGCCGTACGCCACGCCAAAGACAGGCTCTGGAAGGAATACTTGAGCCAGGCCAAAGGAGAAGACATCTGGGCGGCGTTTCGGTACACTAACCCCCGCCGAGCTCAACTCACCCCCCCTCTCACATCCACAACGAACGGCATAACCACCGTCCATACAGACTTCCAAGGGAAAGTATCCGCCCTCCAGGCCCTCTTCCCTCCCCCCCCCGTCCTCCCCCTCCTCTACGCCCCCCCAAACCCGCAGCCCCTTGCCATGGACTACCTTCTCTGAAAGAGAAGTAGCACAAGCGATCCTCTCCTCCTCTCCGAAGGAAGCCCCAGGCCCAGACGGCATCACCTTCCTCTGTCTGCGAAAAGTGCTCCAAATCATCCCCGACCAATTAACCCAGCTCTACGCCACACTCGGAGAGGTAGGTTATCAACCGAAGTGCTGGCGAGAGGCAACCACAGTAATCATCCCGAAACCGAACAAGCCGGATTACAGCTCAGTCAAAGCTTACCGACCCATTGCGCTCCTCAACTGCATGGGCAAGGTACTTGAAAAGCTCATGGCAACACGACTGAGCCAGTTAGCCGAAACAAACGACCTCCTGCACCACGATCAAATCGGTGGTCGCCCGAGACGATCCGCAATTGACGCAGCAATGGCGCTCACCCATGACGTCGAAACACACCTACAACAGAAGATGACGACGTCCGCCCTTTTCCTCGACGTCAGAGGCGCATTCGACAACGTCTCTTCCGCACGACTGACCTCCACCATGCGCTCCCTCGGCTGTCCTACACCGGTCGTTAATTGGTGTCACTCATTTCTGAATGATAGGACGATCGCTCTCTCTTTCGACGGAAGAACAGATGTGCAACGACCGACCCGAACAGGTATCCCTCAAGGCTCCCCCGCCTCGCCTATCCTCTTCCTACTGTACCTCCGCCCCCTCTTCGACGGCCTTGTCCAAGCACAACCCCACCCTATGGACACCGAGTTATATCGACGACGTTGCGGTGGTGTGTCATGGAAAATCACGCGAAGCCAACTCCCGAACCCTGGAAAAAGCGGCCCGAATAGCCTTCAAGTGGGCAGAGGACAACGCCGTAGCTTTCGATGACGCCAAATCAGCACTTCTACACTTTCACCGGGCACAGAAAGATGAGATAACACCCCTAACATGCGTGACACTCCCGAACGGCACCGTGGTTAGGCCAGGAACTCAGAATGGGAAACAGGACGTGGTCCGCTGGATTGGCATATACTTCGACAGAAAACTCTCCTTCTCCCATCATGTACAAACTAGGCTAACCTCTGCGTCCAGAGCCTTTAATGCCCTTCGAAGCCTCGTCAGACAGGAAACTGGACTGTCCCCCACGGCGGTGCGAACCTTGTACCAATCATGTGTCCAGGCGAAATCCGATTTCGGAGCAGAGATTTGGTGGGCCGGCCAGGAATCCCTCGCCAGAAAACTACAACTCCAGCAAAACGCAGCCATCCGACGAATCTTAAACGCCTTCTCCTCCACACCGATCCTCGCCCTACACAACGAGGCAGCACTACCCCCAGTCACCACCCGCCTAAACCACAAGCGCAGGAAATATGCCCTCCGCCTCCTCTCCCTTCCCCCTACCCACCCCGTCGTCACCCGTTGCCCCTCATCTTTCCCCATCCCTAATCACTTTACACACGCCATACAATCCCCGAAGGAGTACGACTGTGACTGTCACGGCTCCAGCATTGTCACCCGTATTCTGGATTGTCTCAGCCTGCACAGTCATAGAGCACAGCCGCAGGGCTGCGCCACATCATATGTCAGCACTGTCTAAGGCCAAGTACTTCACAACATTGGACATTCGAGGTGCTTACAACCTTGTACGCATGGCAGAGGGGGAGGAATGGAAAACTGCATTTCGCACTCGTTATGGCCTCTTCGAGTCCCTTGTTATGCCTTTCGGACTTACAAATGCCCCAGCTGATTTCCAGGCATTTATCAATGATGTTCTTCGACCTTACCTCGACCTCTTCTGTACCGCATACCTCGACGATATCCTGATATATTCCGAAAACCTGGACGATCACCGGAAACATGTTCGCCAGATTCTTGAAGCCTTGAAGAATGCCGGCCTCCACCTAAAACCAAAAAAATGCAAGTTTCACCAAACAGAAGTCAAGTATCTTGGGTTATTGGTTGGACGAGACGGTATCAAGATGGATCCGAAAAAGGTAGAAACAGTGGTAAAATGGGAAAACCCTTGCAACCTCAAGGACGTCCAAGAATTCCTTGGATTTGCAAATTTCTACCGACGATTCATCCGCGATTACTCGAAAGTCGTGGCCCCCCTTACCAGCCTTACCAAGAAGGAAAACGGCAAACCCGTCCCATTCATCTGGGGTCCGGACCAACAGAAGGCCTTTGACTTGTTAAAAACCTCTTTTACGACCGCACCAGTCATGCGACACTTCGACTATGACCGCGACGTCATAGTGGAAACCGATGCCTCAGACTACGTTTCTGCCGGTGTTTTATCACAGTACGATGATGATGGTATATTGCACCCAGTTGCCTTCTTCTCCAAGAAGCATTCACCAGCGGAATGCAACTACGAGATCTATGATAAGGAATTGATGGCAATTGTCCGCTGCTTCGAAGAATGGCGTCCTCACCTTGAGGGGTCAGCATTCCCCATCCAGGTTCTCACTGATCATAAAAATCTCGAATACTTCATGACTACCAAGCTTCTGAACCGTCGTCAGGCCCGGTGGTCCGAATTTTTGTCACGCTTCAACTTCAAGATTATCTACCGGCCCGGGACTGCAGGTGGTAAACCCGATGCCTTGACTCGAAGGTCTGGAGACCTGCCAAAGGAAGGGGATGAACGACTGTTAGCCAACCAACAAGCTGTCTTAAAACCCTACAACTTACCTGAGAATCTTCAACTTGCTGCCGAAAACCCACCAAAGGAGAAATATCCCTCGCTCGAAATGTTGTTCACTGAAGGTTACAAGGCAGACCCATTCCCGGAGCATGTCCTGCAAATGCTTGATGATGGAGCCCAACACTCAAAAGACATATCACTTGCCGATTGCTCAAAACAACAGGACCGACTCATGTACCGTGGCTGCCAATACGTCCCCGACTACGACCCTCTCCGACTCCGCCTCATCCAAGATCACCACGACCCCCCTACCATGGGACATCCAGGACGGGCCAAGACCTTCGAGCTTCTCTCCAGGAACTACTACTGGCCATCAATGCGGACTGATGTCGAACGGTTTGTACGCAATTGTCATACCTGCAAACGTACTAAAGCCACAAGACACGCTCCCTTTGGTACCCTCAAACCTCTGCCCGTCCCACATCAACCTTGGCAAAGCGTTTCGGTAGACTTCATCACTGGCCTTCCTCCATCCGATGGATACGATGCAATTTGTGCAGTTGTATGTCGACTGACGAAGCAACGGCACTTGATCCCCTGCCATACGACCATCACAGCTCAAGGGTTTGCTCAGCTCTTCGTGGATAACATTTTCCGATTGCATGGCCTGCCAGATGTTCTTATCTCTGATCGAGGACCACAGTTCATCGCCAACTTCTGGAAATATCTTGCATCCTGTCTGGGGATCGAAACGGCAACAAGCACAGCATTCCACCCCCAGACGGACGGTCAAACAGAACGAATAAACGCCGTCACCGAACAGTACCTGCGAGCTTACGTATCCTACCTGCAGGACGACTGGAAAAAGTACCTGTCCCTAGCTGAGTTTGCAGCAAACAACCAAGTATCCGACACGACTACCCTCTCCCCGTTCTTTGCGATCTACGGCAGGCACCGGAAGTGCTCCTTCGAACTTAATATCAGAACCGATAACCCAGATGAAGTCAACGCTAAACTAGTAGCAGAACGAATGTCACACATTCATGACGTTCTGGGATCGGAAATGAAGTACGCCCAGGCACGATATACAGAAGCGGCCGACCGGTCACGTGTACCAGCCCCTGTGTTTAAACCCAACGATCTTGTCTGGCTAGACGCTCGCAACCTGCGCACCGAACGGCCATCACGGAAGTTGGAAAAGAAGCACCTCGGCCCGTATCGTGTTGTCAGAGCCATTGGCACACATGCATACGAACTTGACATCCCCGGCACCATGAACCATCACCGGACATTTCCAGTATCACTACTCAACCCTGCCCAGTCGGATCCTTTGTCCGGACAAATACTACCGCCTCCCCTGCCTGTTGTTGTTGATGGTGAAGAGGAATGGTTCGTGGACGAAATGCTTCATAGCCGGGTTAGACGAGGTCGCTTGCAGTACCTCGTGAAATGGAAGGGTGACTACACGCCAACATGGGAACCAGAGGAATTCCTTGAAGACGTTACGGCAGTCGATGAGTTCCACCAGCAATACCCAGACAAGCCTCGACCTCTCTCGTAGGAACTCGAGCCTAAGAGGGGGCTCCTGTCACGGCTCCAGCATTGTCACCCGTATTCTGGATTGTCTCAGCCTGCACAGTCATAGAGCACAGCCGCAGGGCTGCGCCACATCATATGTCAGCACCAGTACAGCCACCCTCGCAGCCGCAACGCACTAGTCTATCCTTTCCTTATCACCTTCCTTATCTGTCTTAGTTATCTTAGTTCGTTTCATCAGCACAAGCGTCACATTGTTATCACATGCATTAGTTTCTTGGCTTCTTTGTTTAGGTTCTTGGCTCGGTTGAAAACCCTGTCAGGGTTTGGGTTGTTCTTAGGAGGATATGTGTATATAAGGAGGGCTCTCCCTCCGCTCTGTCCGTTTCCTTTTCTTTCTTCTTTACAGAACGTCTTGTCCAGTTAGCAATCTAGTTACCTTGACAACTCCTCCTCCTCCAGCCTTGTCTTCGTCTTGACCTCCGCCTCCTCCTCCCAGTATCTCCTCCTCTTGCTCTACGTTCCTGTTCCTGCCCTCTGTCCTGAACACTGCGTACCTTGGACGTTCCCTCGAGCCTGTCCCGTTACATTACGTTCTGTCGAACAAATCTCCAACCTACGCAGTCCATAGCCTTTGAACCCCAGAACAAACCACCAAGAGTGTCTTTATTCTTGCCGAGTTGCTGCTGTGTATTCCGATCTTCGCTTGCGAATTTGAAGAATACCTGACACTGCCAGTCAAGATAACTGCCTCCTGTAGTTATTGTTCATGAACAAAGTCGCTTGGGTCCGCGAATTCGAACCTGCCTTGATCAGTCCAGAACACCTGTTCTTCAGATTTGGTATCCCGACCTCCTACTACGAAGACGCCCAGATCGCCCTCCAGCTGGCCAAAGAATACGGCTACCTAGCAATCCTGTGGAAATACCAACCACCGTCAACCTCCGGAAACTCCAGCTCAATCCTGTTTACCCTCACTGTCCCAGTACCCCGCCACTAAATCATGCCTGTCCACAAAACCTTCACCGATGAGCTCTGGGCTAACATCCAAGATGCTTCCACTATCACCGCCTTCGACCCCACAATTGGTCCGGTCAACTTTGTCCGCAACCTCTGTGGTCATGTCCTCAACGCCCCTGACCATGTCCTGCCCGATCCCGCCCCAGAACCTGATGTTGACCCCAACCAACCAACCCTGGCTGAGGAAACTGCTCGGGCCGATGCTGCGGAAGCCGAACTTTCCCGACAACGCGAAATCATCACCCGCCTCCTGGCTGCCCCACAGCCTGCGGGCCAGGGTGAGAAACTCCCTGATGCACCTTTGTATGATGGCTCCAGGGAAGAACTCCGAGCATTTGTCACCCACCTACGCCTCAAGCTCCTCAGTGACCAGGGTCGCTACCCCACTGCCAGACAACGTGTTGCCTACGCTGTGGGACGCCTCCGAGGTCGTGCCATGCAACAACTGATCCCCTTCATCCGCGAAGATGGCGAAACGGCATCCCTGGACGATGTTGAAGATGTTATCAGGATCCTTCGGGCTACCTTTGGCGATCCCGATGCAGCTGCAACCGCCAGACACAAGCTCCAGGCCCTCCGACAAGGCAACAAGGAGTTCTCAGCCTACTACGCTGAGTTCTCTAGGTTGGTCTCTGAACTTAACTGGGATGAACGTGCTACCATGGATGCTCTTCGCAATGGCCTGTCCATTGAGATTCTTGAGAAACTCATTGGGGCACCCCCTGCTACCGATCTCCGCACCTTCGTCAACCAGTGTCAAAACCTGGACTCCCAGATCCGTGCCATCGATAATCTGCGAAAGTTGAGAACTGGTTCCCGCACTACGAGTCACGCCACACCCCGTGCAGCCCCACCCGCCTTCGCTCCTGCACCCGCACAACGACCCGCTCCGCCCAGCACACCCTACTACGGACCTGCCCCCATGGACCTCTCTGCTAATCGACGCAAGATTACACCCCAGGAACGCGCTGCTCGCCTAGCTGAAGGCCGCTGCCTCTACTGTGGTGGACATGGACACATGGCTGCAGCCTGCCCGAATAAACCGGCCACCCTTCGTGCCGCAGCAGTTGCGCCTAACCCAGTTCCGGAGACTCCCCTCTCTGACGAGGAGTCGGGAAATGCCTAGACCAGCCGCACATAGATGGCTATGCTGCTGGTCACTCTCTTTTGTTGTCTTCATTTAGTTGGAAAGTACCTGGTCCTGGAATTACGAATGCAGTAGTAGAAGAAATGTCAATGGAAGGAAAACATCTTGTTGTCTCTTGCACGCTTACCTTCGGTGATAGAAACATTCGTACCCATGCGCTAATCGACTGTGGCGCCACTGGTATCTCCTTTGTTGATGAAGACTTCGCCCGCCATCACCAGATCCCCCTGCAACCCCTACGAAAACCCCGTGCCTAGGAAGTCATCGATGGCCGACCTATTGCCTCTGGTGACATCACCCACCTCGCCCTTGCCCAATGCACCATACACGAGCACCGCGAACAGCTCCCTATGTTCGTCACTAAATTAGGCCACTACCCCCTAGTCCTTGGAATCCCCTGGTTGCAACTTCATGATGTTGCAATTCGCTTCAGCTCAGGAACAATCACGTTCGGATCACAATACTGCCTGGCCCACTGCAACCCAGTACCAACAACTGTCTCTGGTCTCAGTGAAGAACCTCCAGAAACCTTCCTGTACCCACTCTCTGCGGCCCCAGCTAAACTACACATCGCCTCCCTGACAGCATCTTCCTTCTGTCGAGTGGCTAAGAAACAGAGACTCTCCATATTTTCCCTGTCTCTGTATGAGTTAAATAAAGACCTCGACAACAAAGTCAACACTCCTGAGGACCTGAAACGAATCGTACCAACCGAGTATCACGATTTCTTGAACTTGTTCGAAGAGGCTGTTGCCAATAAGCTGCCACCCCACCGACCCTACGACCACCGGATCCCGTTGAAGGAAGGATTTACACCACCTTTTGGCCCCCTGTATTCCCTGTCGCGCACAGAACTAGAGGCCCTCAAGGCATGGCTCGAGGAGAATCTTTCGAAAGGATTTATCCGACGGTCATCATCGCCAGCAGCCTCACCAATCCTGTTTGTCAAGAAATCCGATGGTTCGCTGCGTCTCTGTGTGGACTATCGTGGATTGAATGAAGGAACTATCAAGAATCGATACCCCTTGCCCCTGATTCAAGAAACCCTGCTACAACTGTCTAAGGCCAAGTACTTCACAACATTGGACATTCGAGGTGCTTACAACCTTGTACGCATGGCAGAGGGGGAGGAATGGAAAACTGCATTTCGCACTCGTTATGGCCTCTTCGAGTCCCTTGTTATGCCTTTCGGACTTACAAATGCCCCAGCTGATTTCCAGGCATTTATCAATGATGTTCTTCGACCTTACCTCGACCTCTTCTGTACCGCATACCTCGACGATATCCTGATATATTCCGAAAACCTGGACGATCACCGGAAACATGTTCGCCAGATTCTTGAAGCCTTGAAGAATGCCGGCCTCCACCTAAAACCAGAAAAATGCAAGTTTCACCAAACAGAAGTCAAGTATCTTGGGTTATTGGTTGGACGAGACGGTATCAAGATGGATCCGAAAAAGGTAGAAACAGTGGTAAAATGGGAAAACCCTTGCAACCTCAAGGACGTCCAAGAATTCCTTGGATTTGCAAATTTCTACCGACGATTCATCCGCGATTACTCGAAAGTCGTGGCCCCCCTTACCAGCCTTACCAAGAAGGAAAACGGCAAACCCGTCCCATTCATCTGGGGTCCGGACCAACAGAAGGCCTTTGACTTGTTAAAAACCTCTTTTACGACCGCACCAGTCATGCGACACTTCGACTATGACCGCGACGTCATAGTGGAAACCGATGCCTCAGACTACGTTTCTGCCGGTGTTTTATCACAGTACGATGATGATGGTATATTGCACCCAGTTGCCTTCTTCTCCAAGAAGCATTCACCAGCGGAATGCAACTACGAGATCTATGATAAGGAATTGATGGCAATTGTCCGCTGCTTCGAAGAATGGCGTCCTCACCTTGAGGGGTCAGCATTCCCCATCCAGGTTCTCACTGATCATAAAAATCTCGAATACTTCATGACTACCAAGCTTCTGAACCGTCGTCAGGCCCGGTGGTCCGAATTTTTGTCACGCTTCAACTTCAAGATTATCTACCGGCCCGGGACTGCAGGTGGTAAACCCGATGCCTTGACTCGAAGGTCTGGAGACCTGCCAAAGGAAGGGGATGAACGACTGTTAGCCAACCAACAAGCTGTCTTAAAACCCTACAACTTACCTGAGAATCTTCAACTTGCTGCCGAAAACCCACCAAAGGAGAAATATCCCTCGCTCGAAATGTTGTTCACTGAAGGTTACAAGGCAGACCCATTCCCGGAGCATGTCCTGCAAATGCTTGATGATGGAGCCCAACACTCAAAAGACATATCACTTGCCGATTGCTCAAAACAACAGGACCGACTCATGTACCGTGGCTGCCAATACGTCCCCGACTACGACCCTCTCCGACTCCGCCTCATCCAAGATCACCACGACCCCCCTACCATGGGACATCCAGGACGGGCCAAGACCTTCGAGCTTCTCTCCAGGAACTACTACTGGCCATCAATGCGGACTGATGTCGAACGGTTTGTACGCAATTGTCATACCTGCAAACGTACTAAAGCCACAAGACACGCTCCCTTTGGTACCCTCAAACCTCTGCCCGTCCCACATCAACCTTGGCAAAGCGTTTCGGTAGACTTCATCACTGGCCTTCCTCCATCCGATGGACACGATGCAATTTGTGCAGTTGTATGTCGACTGACGAAGCAACGGCACTTGATCCCCTGCCATACGACCATCACAGCTCAAGGGTTTGCTCAGCTCTTCGTGGATAACATTTTCCGATTGCATGGCCTGCCAGATGTTCTTATCTCTGATCGAGGACCACAGTTCATCGCCAACTTCTGGAAATATCTTGCATCCTGTCTGGGGATCGAAACGGCAACAAGCACAGCATTCCACCCCCAGACGGACGGTCAAACAGAACGAATAAACGCCGTCACCGAACAGTACCTGCGAGCTTACGTATCCTACCTGCAGGACGACTGGAAAAAGTACCTGTCCCTAGCTGAGTTTGCAGCAAACAACCAAGTATCCGACACGACTACCCTCTCCCCGTTCTTTGCGATCTACGGCAGGCACCCGAAGTGCTCCTTCGAACTTAATATCAGAACCGATAACCCAGATGAAGTCAACGCTAAACTAGTAGCAGAACGAATGTCACACATTCATGACGTTCTGCGATCGGAAATGAAGTACGCCCAGGCACGATATACAGAAGCGGCCGACCGGTCACGTGTACCAGCCCCTGTGTTTAAACCCAACGATCTTGTCTGGCTAGACGCTCGCAACCTGCGCACCGAACGGCCATCACGGAAGTTGGAAAACAAGGACCTCGGCCCGTATCGTGTTGTCAGAGCCATTGGCACACATGCATACGAACTTGACATCCCCGGCACCATGAACCATCACCGGACATTTCCAGTATCAGTACTCAACCCTGCCCAGTCGGATCCTTTGCCCGGACAAATACTACCGCCTCCCCTGCCTGTTGTTGTTGATGGTGAAGAGGAATGGTTCGTGGACGAAATGCTTGATAGCCGGGTTAGACGAGGTCGCTTGCAGTACCTCGTGAAATGGAAGGGTGACTACACGCCAACATGGGAACCAGAGGAATTCCTTGAAGACGTTACGGCAGTCGATGAGTTCCACCAGCAATACCCAGACAAGCCTCGACCTCTCTCGTAGGAACTCGAGCCTAAGAGGGGGCTCCTGTCACGGCTCCAGCATTGTCACCCGTATTCTGGATTGTCTCAGCCTGCACAGTCATAGAGCACAGCCGCAGGGCTGCGCCACATCATATGTCAGCACCAGTACAGCCACCCTCGCAGCCGCAACGCACTAGTCTATCCTTTCCTTATCACCTTCCTTATCTGTCTTAGTTATCTTAGTTCGTTTCATCAGCACAAGCGTCACATTGTTATCACATGCATTAGTTTCTTGGCTTCTTTGTTTAGGTTCTTGGCTCGGTTGAAAACCCTGTCAGGGTTTGGGTTGTTCTTAGGAGGATATGTGTATATAAGGAGGGCTCTCCCTCCGCTCTGTCCGTTTCCTTTTCTTTCTTCTTTACAGAACGTCTTGTCCAGTTAGCAATCTAGTTACCTTGACAACTCCTCCTCCTCCAGCCTTGTCTTCGTCTTGACCTCCGCCTCCTCCTCCCAGTATCTCCTCCTCTTGCTCTACGTTCCTGTTCCTGCCCTCTGTCCTGAACACTGCGTACCTTGGACGTTCCCTCGAGCCTGTCCCGTTACAGTGACTGGACCTCCGGAACACGCCCCATCACTCGCCTGGTCGCAACAATATCATCTCTAAACAGATGGTTATCCCCTAGGACCACCGTCGAGGATACGGCACAACCAGACCCCGCCCCATGGATGGACCCCCCCCCTGACACGCCACAGCCCCTCGTCCACCAAAGAAGAAGCCGAGGCACATCACTACAACCTCCTCGCTCACCTACGCTCCAAACCAAATACGATCATAGCGTACACGGACGGCTCACAACTCGAAGGCTGCACCGGAGCAGGATTCTACATCCCGACAGGCCTCGATCAGAGCATCAGCAAGACCATCCCGATGGGCAGTTCGTGCGAAGTCTTTGACGCAGAACTGAAAGCCATCGAAGAATGCCTGATCACCTGTAACACCCACATCCGCCGGCTACAACTCCAATACCGCGAAATCCACATCTTCACGGATAATCAAGCCGCTATCATCCGAGCAACTCGTCTCACCCCGGGCCCAGGACAAGAAACCGCAACTGGTATCCACCACACTACACAACTCCTCCTCCGACGCACAGGGACAACCGTACACCTACACTGGGTCCCCGGTCACACCGACATCCTCGGCAATGAAGAAGCAGACCGTCTTGCAAAACAAGCGACTACCCAACACCCACTCACTCCCCCTCCCACCTCTCTGTCGTGGCTTCGCAGACAACTCAAGGAAGCCCACTCTGAGGACTGGGCACAGTGGTACAACACAAGCCCGAAACCCAAGACGTACGACGCTCCTCATAGGAAATCACTCGATGAGGCGTACACCACCGTACCCAGAAAGGTCTCAACGGCGATCCTGGGCCTCCGAACCGGACACGGATACTTCCTGGATTACCTGGCACACCCCCCCACCCCAACCTACCCCACCCGCGCATGCCCCTGCCCCTTACACCCCCCCCAAACACCAAGACACCTGCTGCTCTCCTGCCCGCTCTTCACCCCACACAGGATCCAGCTTCGAAAACATCTGAAACTCCCACGCCACCGACAACTCAAATTACACATGATCCTACACACCAAACACGGAATCCGAGCCCTCGCCACCATGATCTCTGACTCGAAATTGGCCACATCTGAATGGGCACATTCGGTACTCAGTAAGCACCCCGAGGAGGCTAACAGACCCAGCAGAAATACCTTGATGACGGGCTGGGGGACATTATTGGACCCAGCAGAGGAACACTAGAAAGAAAAAAAAAAAAAAAAAAAAAACAAACATGTATGATAATAAGAATGTATATAGATAAGGAGGGGGAAGAACGGAAGAGAGGAAAGGGAGACGGGAAAGGAGAGAGAAGGAGGAATGGCGGAAGGAAGGAAGGAAGGAAGAGGAGAATGGGGAGGAAACGGAGGGACGTAACGGGGACGAGTGGGAAAGGAGAGAAGAGGGGACGGGAAGGGCGTGGAGTAAGGTGGTTTAAAAAAAAAAAAAAAAAAAAAAAAAAAAAACATAAAGGGGGACGTACGCGGGGAAGGGAGGAGGATACCAAACACCGGGAAGGGTGATTTGGGGAGCGCACAGGGCTCAAGGACACAACGACGAGAAGGAACAGAAAAGGAGAAGGAGAAGGCAGGAAGGGGGCTACACCCTGACAACAGCATGACCGCTCCGAGGCGTTCTCGGTGACCCTGGAAGTAACATTCCAGGGTTAGCAATGTATATAGGTAGCATCCGCCATAACCGTAGGGTTAGATGCGTGTATGAAATAAAAAAAAAAAAAAAAAAAAAAAAAACATCAATAAGAATTCCGTTACTTTTTCTCTTCCATGTCAATACACCCGGGTATCTCGGAGATGTCATTGCTTTGATTCCTTGCAGCACATGTCCTCACTGCACCTAGTAGTGAGTATATACAAATATATATCCACAATGAATATACAAAAACTACATCTACAATACATATCCAAATCACAAATTCCGATCCCTGTGAACCCAACTTGCCTTGTGCTCGCAGCCCCCTCCCCGACTCGCCGTGCTCGACTCCTCCCAACACAGACGGCGTTAAAGAGATTGCATAACGGGGGATGACAATTTGTTCTCGTACTAGTTATGCAATCAAACAGCAGAATTGGGGTTGGAATGAACTGTGAAGGATTATGGTTCGAAAGAATTGTGAAGAATTAGGGTTTGAAAGCATTGTGAAGAATTGGGGCTCGAAAGGATTGTGAAGACGAACACAAAAATATCCGTGTTTGTACCGAACATAGCATTGATTGTTGGGTGACACGTATAGAGGAAAGAGGAAAGATGGCGGAAGAATTGGTTTGGATTTGATTTCGTAGAATATCAACAATCCGCGTGGGTGTTGATGGGGTCCAAACTTGTCACTCGAAGTAGGGAACTCCCACACTCCAGCCAGGATAATCGATAACCACCACGCAAGATACAGTTACAATTCATTTTTGTCTTGCATTATTATTTTTATACCCGTTGACAAATCTCGATACGCTACGCCATGAATTCGCACACAAAATGTCCGTGCCTGTATCGGAGATGACATTGATTGATACGTGAAGCCCCATACCATCAGAAAGCGGTGTGACGATTCACTATCGCAGCCTGACACCGGATTTACGAATGCATTGTACGCAGGAAAGTAGAAGGAATAGGTATTGGCAGGAGGTGGGTACGGAAATCTCTTCCACGGATCGCTGGTGCAGGAGTTTGGGAACGACTCACGTACAGAGGGAAGATGGAAGAAGGATTGAAGCCCACGCAATTCCCAGATGCACAGCAGGTATGAAGAAAACATCACGCTATAGATCCAACTCGATTCGGCGTATTTAGTATACCGCAAGCAATGCCGTGGCCCATGGTATCAGCAGATCATGTCATCAGGACCCAGACCCTCGAAAAAGCAAAGATTGAAACAGCGGGCACAGGAACACAATACCCTCCGTGTCAAAATGTTGGAAACTTGGCATATCCATCCGACGAAGCAGTTCCGAAGTCGTGAATATATATTCCCTACGTTCACCCCTTCATCGTGTATTACCATATCCCGCCATATTCAGCCATATTCAGCCATATTCAGCCATATATCTATCATACCATTTACTGTTGCCATCTATTTGCCATTTACTGTTGCCATATAGTTTCTATTTACTTGCGTTGCTTTTTCATCAAACACTCGATTGTGTTGCGAGTATCCCCAATTGGACGATGGAAGATTGGGAACTTGGAGAAGCCCAGTGTTGTCAGGTTAAAGCCAAGATTTTCTTTTTTCGTGCTGTTTATTTACTGTTTACTTTGTTTTGTACTTGCGTTGCTTTTTTGACCAAACACTCGATTCAGTTGCGAGTATCCCCAATTTCACAGTGCCAAATCGAACGATGGGAATTTGGAGAAGGCCAGCATTGACTGGTTAAAGCCAAAACACTTTTGCTATATGTCTGCAATTCATCTCTGTCTCAATTGACATCTAATCCTCATTAAATAGTTGGCCCACTTTTCTGCCCTGACCTTCGCGGTTGGCAGAGAAGTGGGCCTTTTTTGCGTTAAGTCATTTCAGGTAGTGTTGGCATGGTACTTTTAAGCCTTATAGTACTCTGTATATCATAAATTGATTGGTAGTGATCACGATGAAGGGTTTTATCGATTACCGACTTCTTTCAAGTGTACCGGTGGACTGAACTAGCCCCCGCTGGCCATGAAGTAGGACCAGATTCTGTATTTCTTATGCCAGACTCCATGTATTTGAAAGTCTTCACTTATTACACACGGTGACGGTGGTTATACTCAATATTCAGTGATAATCGATATGATGGTATTGAGCTGTATGGACGCCTGGTGCATGCCCGATGAAGATCAGAACGAGTGATAGATCATGCCTAGTACTGAATCAACGCGTGAAACCGAGATTATTGAACTCTTCGTTTCAGCACCAAACAGAGGATCGGAGTATGATTATATCCCTTTAGAGGGTGTCAATAATTGATACGGGTGAACTGCGACATCACTCGAGGGTTCGCAAGTTTTCATTATTAGCACAGGTGCATCGAGGCAAGATCACTCCAACATCCTGTGAAGGACATCTCCGGGTGAACCCTTGCGCGAGGAATCGCATTCTAACTTCTATTCAAGAAACCGGACTGACTCAAAAGAAGAAAATGATAAAGACTTCCTCCGGAAGCCGTATGCTTTGGAGCAATGTATATCTTACGCCGCTCACGAAGGCATACAATGAAACTACGGGCTTATGGAATTTGCTTTCAGTGTCTTCTGCTGGTTTTCTGTATACCCTATTGAAATCAACGCCATATCGTTTTAACGTCGTATTGACACTCCATCTATCACCTCTGTGTAACACGCCCCATATACCACTGATACGGTCAACACAAGACGCTACATATATCTTCTACGGCCGACACAAGACGCTACATATATCTTTCTACGGCTTTCCTCACAAAACGTGTCAGACATTTTACACTGTTCCCCGGGACTATAACTGCATATCCTCGAGAAAATGCTTCAATAATGCTTCAATACCGAATGCTTCAATAATGCTTCAATACCGATTATACACCTCATTCCACCACAGGCGCACAGTCTCGTGTAGACGACAGGTCAGCCTTGACTCCTCTCATAGTTCAATTCAGTTGACGCTTTACATTAGGGACGGCATTTATCAGGAGCGCGCTTAGCATAGTCTTCCAGCGATTCTATCCACGCTTGAGAGCGCAGCGGGACTGTACGACAGATGTCTGCTCTGTTCTCCCCGCCTCTCTCTCGCTTGTCTCTCGCTTTACTCCTTCCCTTTGTCGTCTCCACCACTCCCTCGTCTATAATCCGCCTTCAATCCGCTTCTCGGCGACTTCTTCGTCTACAATCCGGCTTCAATCCGCCTTTACTGCTTCCGCAGCTTCTCCTTGACTCCACTTTCTCCTTATCCTCCACTTCTGCCCTAAGTGTGCGCCTTGATACACATTCTTTCACGGTTCACTCTGCACAATTTTCCACGATTTTTGAACAGTTGTTGGAACATTAAAACGGTAAGAAACATTACAACGGTAAGAAACATTAAAACGGTAAGAAACATTAAAACGGTAAGAAACATTAAAACGGTAAGAAACATTAAAACTGTACGTCTGATCGACCGGTGCGCGCTACATAGCAACTGCAGCAGTCTGGTGCGCGCGCTCGGAAGCTTATTCGGCCAGCGATTGGTGCGCGTTTGAGACGCGCGAACAGCAACGATCCAATGCACGCTTTGTAGTACGTACTGGAATTGAATGTTCCGCGCCCAGGGTGAGTCGACTGGTGCAGATACAGTCGAGTAGCGATAATTCTTCGTAGAATTAGTATGCAAATCAACTAAAACCAGTCTATTGACCCAGATGGTGACCATGCTACCTGTCTAGCGAGAAGAAAGCGATTGATTTTGTTACGCGACTGTGTGGTCACTGACTCACTGGCACTGTGCATTGTCTCTCATCTTGTCGGAATCGGGAACCATGACATCTCCATGGATGACAGGCACCCTGCACAAGCACCCGAGTAACCACGATCCCAGTGCGGACCAGTCGAAACCAGTTGGAGAGGGAGAGCCCACCAGCTGCAAATACATACATCAATAGAAAATTCCGTTACTTTCTGTAAATACATATATCAATAAGCATTCCGTTACTTTCTGTAAATACATACATCAATAAGAATTCCGTTACTTTTTCTCTTCCCTGTCAATACACCCGGGTATCTCGGAGATTCATTGCTTTGATTCCCTGCAGCACATGTCCTCACTGCACCTAGTAGTGAGTATATACAAATGTATCCACAATGAATATACAAAAACTACATCTACAATACGTATCTAAATCACAAATTCCGATCCTCGTGCACTCAACTTGCCTTGTGCTCGAACCCAACTTGCCTGTGTGCTCGCAGCCACCTCCCCGACTCGCCGTGCAAGACTCCTCCCTACCCAGACGGCGTTAATGAGATTGCATAACGGAGGATGACAATTTGTTCTCGTACTAGTTATGCAATTAAACAGCAGAATTCGGGTTGGAAAGAACTGTGAAGAATTAGGGTTCGAAAGAATGGCGAAGAATTGGGGTTCGAAAGAATTGATGCTTGGTAACCTGGAACTGTAACGTTGTGATGATAGATGCTACAGTAGTCAGAGATCAGCAAGAAGGCAAAGTAAACCAACGCAAAAGCTGTTTTAACGGATATATGGAGCAGGAGTTTGGGTACGGCTTACATACAGATGAGAGAGAACAGATGGAGGAAGAATTGAAGTCTACGCACATACCAAATGAACCCAAAGTCCGGAAGCAACATCATGCCGTATCACTGCTTTCAACAGACTCGGGTCGATTCAACGTATTTCCTATTCCACACGAAATGCCGTGAAATCAGCAAGTCAGGTCATCAGCACACAAACCCTTTGAGAAAGTAATGACTGAAGCAACGGCAACAGGAACACGATAAGTCAGGAAGCAAAATCATGTCATATGACCGCTTGCTAAAGACTGGCCTTGATTCGACGTATTTACTATACCACAGGGAATGCCGTCACCCATGATATCAGCAGGTTATGTCACTAGGACTCAAAATCTTTGAAAAAGCAAAGACAGAAGCAACGGAAACAGGAAGATGGTACGATAACGTAGACAACGGCAACAGGAAGATGATACGCTGCATATGATAATGTTGGAAACTTGGCATGTTGGTTCAGCTGACTCCAGTGAAGACGTTCCGATTTCGACTATATTATGCCTACGTGTCCCCCTTCACAGTCTACTACCATATTCCGCCATATACTACCATATTCCGCCATATACTACCATAGTGAGCCATATAATACCATATTCTGCCATATTCTGCCATATATCTACCATATAATTGCTATTTACTGTTGCCATATACTTGCTATTTATTTGCGTTGCTTTCTCATCAAACGCTCGATTGAGTTGCGAGTATCCCCAATTGGCCGATGGAAGATTGGGAACTTGGAGAAGCCCAGCATTTTCTGGTTAAAGCCAAGATTTGCTATTTACTTGTTGTTTATTTGCTATTTACTTTGTTTTGTTTTGTACTTGCGTTGTTTTGTTTTGTACTTGCGTTGCTTTTTCATCAAACTCTCGATTAAGTTGCGAGTATCCCCAATTGCACGGTTGCGCATCGGACGATGGGAATTTGGAGAAGGCCAGCATTGACTGGTTAAAGCCAAAACACTTTTGCTATATGTCTGCAATTCATCTCTGTCTCAACTGACTTTTGATTCTCATTGTATAGTTGGCCCACTTTTCTGCTCTGACCTTCGCGGTTGGCAGAGAAGTGGGCCTTTTTTGCGTTGGGTCGTTTGATACAGTGTTAGTGTGGTGCATCTAATTCTCAAAATACTCTACAGATTACAATTTGACTGCTATGCATCACTATAAAGGCTTTATCGATTACTGACTTCTTCCAAGGGCACCGTTGGATTGAACCGGCCATGAGACCTGTTCGCGTGATAACCATGAAGTAGGGTCAGACTGTTTATTCCTTAGTCCAAAGTCTTTGTATTCGAAAGTGTGCAATAGTTACACGCAGCAATAAAGGTATACTCACTGTTGAGCAATGATCAATGGGATGGCATTAAGCTGTATGGACGCCTGGTGCATTCCCGATGAAAATCAAAACGAGTGATATTCCATGCCTAGTAGTAAACACCAACGCATGAAACCGAAGTTATTGAACTCTTCGTTTCGGCACCAAACGGAGGGTCGGAGTATGATGATATTACTTGAGAGATCTGGGCTGTCGATGATAAATATGTATGAACTGCGATATCACTCGAGGGTTCCGAGCGGACCGACTCCAAAGAAGAAAAGGATAAAAACTTCCTCCGGAAGCCGTATACCTTGGAGCAATGTATATCTTACGCCGGTCACGAAGACATACAATGAAACTACAGGCTTATGGAATTTGCTTTCAGTGTCTTCTGCTGGTTTTCTGCATACCCTATTGAGATCGACGGCATATCGTTCTAAGGTCGTATTGACACTCCATCTATCACCTCTGTATAACAGGCCCCATATACCACTGATACGGTCAACACAAGACGCTACACCTATATTTCTACGGCTTTCCTCACAAAACGTGTCAAACATTTTACACTGTTCCCAAGGAACCTCATTTCATCCCAGGCGCACAGGGTCGCGTAGACGACAGGTCAGCCTTGACCCCTCGCACAGCCCAATCCAGTTGACGCTTTATATTAAGAACGACATCTGTCAAGAGCGCTCTTTATGTTTGCTGCGTTCTCCGCGTTTCTCTCTCGCTTGACTTTTTCCCTTTGTCATCTCTGCCACTTCTTCGTCTACAATCCGCCTTCAATCCGCCTTTGCTTCTTCCGCGGTTTCTCCTTGACTCCACCTTTTCCTTATCCTCTACTTCCGCCCTATCTCTGTCTTCTGTCATCTCCTCTCCACATTTCAAGCTGCTCCCTAGGACTATAACTGTATATCCACGAGAAAATGCTTCAACATCGATTATACACCTCATTTCACCCCAAGTGTCCAATTCAGTTGACGCTTTGTATTAGGGACCGCATCTATCTAGAGTGCGCTAATTAGCGTAGTCTTCCAGCGAGCGATTCTGTCCACGACTGATAGCGCAGTGCGACTTTACGACAGTGAGCGCCTGGTAGATATTGACAGTTCTTGAAACATTAAACTGTAAGAAACAAGAAAACTGTACGTCTGATCCAGTGCGCGCTACACAGCAACTGCAGCAGTCTGGTGCGCGCGCTCGGAAGCTTATTCCAGTTTTTCGGTGCGCGTTTGAGATACGCGAACAGCAACGCGCTTTGTAGTACTGGAAAGGACCCGTGTGGCTGAGACTGCGGTACTTGCTTGTAGAATAGCAAGTAAACCAGAACCTGTCTACTGTATCGTGAGCCAGATTGCATGCTACCTGTCTAGCGAAAAGAAAGCGATTGATTTTGTTACGCGACTGTGTGGTCACTGGCTCACTGGCTCACTGGCACTGCGCATTTTTGTCTCTCATCTTGTCTTTGACCTGGAGCGTTCGGAATCGGGAACCATGACATCTCCAGGGATGACAGACACCCTGCACAAGCACCCGAGTAACCACGATCCCAGTGCGGACCAGTCGAAACCAGTTGGAGAGGGAGAGCCCACCAGCTGCAAATACATACATCAATAGAAAATTCCGTTACTTTCTGTAAATACATATATCAATAAGCATTCCGTTACTTTCTGTAAATACATACATCAATAAGAATTCCGTTACTTTTTCTCTTCCCTGTCAATACACCCGGGTATCTCGGAGATTCATTGCTTTGATTCCCTGCAGCACATGTCCTCACTGCACCTAGTAGTGAGTATATACAAATGTATCCACAATGAATATACAAAAACTACATCTACAATACGTATCTAAATCACAAATTCCGATCCTCGTGCACTCAACTTGCCTTGTGCTCGAACCCAACTTGCCTGTGTGCTCGCAGCCACCTCCCCGACTCGCCGTGCAAGACTCCTCCCTACCCAGACGGCGTTAATGAGATTGCATAACGGAGGATGACAATTTGTTCTCGTACTAGTTATGCAATTAAACAGCAGAATTCGGGTTGGAAAGAACTGTGAAGAATTAGGGTTCGAAAGAATGGCGAAGAATTGGGGTTCGAAAGAATTGATGCTTGGTAACCTGGAACTGTAACGTTGTGATGATAGATGCTACAGTAGTCAGAGATCAGCAAGAAGGCAAAGTAAACCAACGCAAAAGCTGTTTTAACGGATATATGGAGCAGGAGTTTGGGTACGGCTTACATACAGATGAGAGAGAACAGATGGAGGAAGAATTGAAGTCTACGCACATACCAAATGAACCCAAAGTCCGGAAGCAACATCATGCCGTATCACTGCTTTCAACAGACTCGGGTCGATTCAACGTATTTCCTATTCCACACGAAATGCCGTGAAATCAGCAAGTCAGGTCATCAGCACACAAACCCTTTGAGAAAGTAATGACTGAAGCAACGGCAACAGGAACACGATAAGTCAGGAAGCAAAATCATGTCATATGACCGCTTGCTAAAGACTGGCCTTGATTCGACGTATTTACTATACCACAGGGAATGCCGTCACCCATGATATCAGCAGGTTATGTCACTAGGACTCAAAATCTTTGAAAAAGCAAAGACAGAAGCAACGGAAACAGGAAGATGGTACGATAACGTAGACAACGGCAACAGGAAGATGATACGCTGCATATGATAATGTTGGAAACTTGGCATGTTGGTTCAGCTGACTCCAGTGAAGACGTTCCGATTTCGACTATATTATGCCTACGTGTCCCCCTTCACAGTCTACTACCATATTCCGCCATATACTACCATATTCCGCCATATACTACCATAGTGAGCCATATAATACCATATTCTGCCATATTCTGCCATATATCTACCATATAATTGCCATTTATTGTTGTCATATATTTGTTATTTATTTGCGTTGCTTTTTATCAAACACTCGATTGAGTTGCGAGTATCCCCAATTGGCTGATGGAAGATTGGGAACTTGGAGAAGCCCAGCGTTTTCTGGTTAAAGCCAAGATTTGCTATTTCCTTGCTTTTTATTTGCTATTTACTTTGTTTTGTTTTATGCTTGCGTTGTTTCATTTTGTACTTGCGTTGTTTTGTTTTTTTCATCAAACTCTCGATTAAGTTGCGAGTATCCCCAATCGCACGGTTGCGCATCGGACGATGGGAATTTGGAGAAGCCCAGCATTGACTGGTTAAAGCCAAAACACTTTTGCATTATATCTGCAATTCCTCTCTGTCTCAACTGACTTTTGATTCTCATTGTATAGTTGGCCCACTTTTCTGCTCTGACCTTCGCGGTTGGCAGAGAAGTGGGCCTTTTTTGCGTTAGGTCATTTCAGGTAGTGTTAGCATGGTACGTTTAAGCCTTATGGTACTCGATACATCATAAATTGATTGATGGTGATCACGATAAATGGTTTTATCGATTACCGACTTCTTTCAAGTTTACCGGTGGACTGAACTGGCCCCCGCTGGCCATGAAGTAGGACCAGACTCTGTATTCCTTATGCCAGACTCCATGTATTTGAAAGTCCTCACTTATTACACACGGTGACGGTGGTTATACTCAATATTCACTGATAATCGATATGATGGTATTGAGCTGTATGGACGCCTGGTGCATGCGCGATGAAGATCAGAACGAGTGACATATCATGCCTAGTACTGAGTGAACGCGTGAATCTGCAGTTATTGAACTCTTTATTGAGGCACCACATTGATGATTGTGGTAATATCACTTCAACATTCTAAAGGATAATATAGCCCAGAAGACAGTAACCCCTCAACAGAAGACTCCGCACCAACCGGTGAACAAACCCGCTCCCATCACTCCGCCGCCGCAGCATCACAATCCACCGAACCCCAACAACCCAGGCAACCCCCACCTCCCCAACTCTCCAAACCCGCCGTCTTATTCGCCGATTCCACACAGCAACACGGATTCCTACCACCTTCTCTATCCCCGCCAAACTCTTTCCCTGCTCGCATCATCGCCGATTCAAGATTATCCATCTCCCAACACCTTCCCATGATCACCGAAAACCGAAGAGCCTTATTATCAATCCCCATATATACCGAAGAAGAGGACTTTGAAGACGATGATGACGACTGCGGTTCTATCTCCTCCTCTCAACGCGATATCACTCGAGCATCCTACGACATCTCCGGACAAACCCTTGCGCAAGTTGACTGTACCTGGCAAAGGAGGCACTATTGATGGCTTTAAGGAGGAAAAGAATACAGACTTCCTCCGGAAGCCGTATACTTTTGAGAAATCTATACCTGATCCCGCTCACGAAGGCATACAATGACAGGGACCACATCTATCCAGAGCGCGCTTAGCATAGTCTTCCAGCGATTCTGTCCACGCTTGAGAGCGCAGCGGGACTGTACGACAGATGTCTGCTCTGTTCACCCCGCTTCTCTCTCGCTTTACTCCTTCCCTTTGTCATCTCCACCACTCCCTCGTCCACAATCCGCCTTCAATCCACCTTTGCTTCTTCCGCGGCTTCTCCTTGACTCCACTTTTTCCTTATCCTCTACTTCCGCCCTATCTCTGTCTTCTGTCATCTCCTCTCCACATTTCAAGCTGCTCCCTAGGACTATAACTGTATATCCTCGAGAAAATGCTTCAACATCCATTATACACCTCATTTCACCCCAAGTGTCCAATCCAGTTGACGCTTTGTATTAGGGACCGCATCTATCTAGGGTGCGCTAATTAGCGTAGTCTTCCAGCGAGCGATTCTGTCCACGACTGATAGCGCAGTGCGACTTTACGACAGTGAGCGCCTGGTAGATATTGACAGTTCTTGAAACATTAAACTGTAAGAAACAATAAAACTGTACGTCTGATCCAGTGCGCGCTACACAGCGACTGCAGCAGTCTGGTGCGCGCGCTCGGAAGCTTATTCCAGTTTTTCGGTGCGCGTTTGAGATACGCGAACAGCAACGCGCTTTGTAGTACTGGAAAGGACCCGTGTGGCTGAGACTGCGGTACTTGCTTGTAGAATAGCAAGTAAACCAGAACCTGTCTACTGTATCGTGAGCCAGATTGCATGCTACCTGTCTAGCGAAAAGAAAGCGATTGATTTTGTTACGCGACTGTGTGGTCACTGGCTCACTGGCTCACTGGCACTGCGCATTTTTGTCTCTCATCTTGTCTTTGACCTGGAGCGTTCGGAATCGGGAACCATGACATCTCCAGGGATGACAGACACCCTGCACAAGCACCCGAGTAACCACGATCCCAGTGCGGACCAGTCTAAACCAGTTGGAGAGGGAGAGCCCACCAGCTGCAAATACATACATCAATAGAAAATTCCGTCTGTAAATACATATATCAATAAGCATTCCGTTACTTTCTGTAAATACATACATCAATAAGAATTCCGTTACTTTTTCTCTTCCCTGTCAATACACCCGGGTATCTCGGAGATTCATTGCTTTGATTCCCTGCAGCACATGTCCTCACTGCACCTAGTAGTGAGTATATACAAATATATCCACAATGAATATACAAAAACTACATCTACAATACATATCTAAATCACGAATTCCATCCTCGTGAACCCAACTTGCCTTGTGCTCGAACCCAACTTGCCGGTGTGCTCGCAGCCCCCTCCCCGACTCGCCGTGCAGGACTCCTCCCAACACAGACGGCGTGAGAGAGATTGCAAAACGGAGGATGACAATTTGTTCTCGTACTAGTTATGCAATCAAACAGCAGAATTGGGGTTGGAAAGAACTGTGAAGGATTATGGTTGGCAAGAATTGTGAAGAATTGGGGTTCGAAAGCAATGTGAAGAATTGGGGTTCGAAAGAATTGTGAAACCCAAAGTCCGGAAGCAGCATCACGCCATATCACCGCTTGTTTCTTACTCGCCCTGATTCGACGTATTTCCTATACCAGACAAAATGCCGTGACCCATGGAATCAGCAGGTTATGTCACTGGGACTCGGAATCTTTGAAAAAGCAATGACTGAAGCAACGGAAACAGGAAGAAGATACACTCCACATGATAACGGAGGCAACGGCAACAGGAAGATGATACGCTGCATATGATAATGTTGGAAACTTGGCATGTTGGTTCAGCTGGCTCCAGTGAAGACGTTCCGATTTTGACTATATTATGCCTACGTTTCCCCCTTTACAATCTCCTACCATATTCCGCCATATACTACCAGAGTGAGCCATATAATATCATATTCTGCCATATTCTGCCATATATCTACCATATAATTGCTATTTACTGTTGCCATATATTTGCTTTGCTTTTTCATCAAACGCTCGATTGAGTTGCGAGTATCCCCAATTGGCCGATGGAAGATTGGGCACTTGGAGAAGCCCAGCGTTTTCTGGTTAAAGCCAAGATTTGCTATTTACTTGTTGTTTATTTGCTATTTACTTTGTTTTGTTTTGTACTTGCGTTGTTTTGTTTTGTACTTGCGTTGTTTTGTTTTGTACTTGCGTTGTTTTGTTTTGTACTTCCGTTGTTTTTTCATCAAACTCTCGATTGAGTTGCGAGTATCCCCAATTGCACGGTTGCGCATCGGACGATGGGAATTTGGAGAAGGCCAGCTTTGTCTGGTTAAAGCCAAAACACTTTTGCTATATGTCTGCAATTCATCTCTGTCTCAATTGACATCTAATCCTCATTAAATAGTTGGCCCACTTTTCTGCTCTGACCTTTGCGGTTGGCAGAGAAGTGGGCCTTTTTTGCGTTGGGTCGTTTGATACAGTGTTAGTGTGGTGCATCTAATTCTCAAAATACTCTACAGATTACAATTTGACTGCTATGCATGACTATAAAGGCTTTGTCGATTACTGACTTCTTTCAAGGGCACCGTTGGATTGAACCGGCCATGAGACCTGTTCGCGTGATAACCATGAAGTAGGGTCAGACCGTTTATTCTTTACGTTAAAGTCTTTGTATTCAAAAGTGTAAAATAGTTACACACAGCAATAAAGGTATACTCACTGTTGAGCAATGATCAATAGGATGGCATTAAGCTGTATGGACGCCTGGTGCATGCACGATGAAAATCAGAACGAGTGATAGATCATGCCTAGTACTGAATCAACGCGTGAATCTGCAGATATTGAACTCTTCGTTTCAGCACCAAACAGAGGATCGGAGTATGATGATATCACTTTAGAGGGTGTCAATAGTTGATACGGGT
>JAJJXM010000155.1:0-29422 GCA_024516155.1 Pyronema omphalodes | reverse complement strand
GCCCGCCGGCCGGTTGGGAATCGGTGTGGATCGTGTTGTGATGCTCATGACGGGACAGGATAGGATCCATGATGTCATTGCGTTTGGAGGTCTTAGAGGTGCTGCCAATCAGGGTGGATCGAAGGAGAGAAGAAGATTGAGGAGAAGAAAAAGAAGAAGTTGGAGAAGATGAAGAAGGGATTGGCGTTTTTGGAGGCGAAGAGAGCAAGGGAGGCTGGGGAGAATGTGGAGACGACGGAAGAGGAAATGACAGAGGAGGAAAGTTGAGGAGGCTGGTAGTAGAGAGAAAGCAGAACAGGCGGAGAGAAGAAAATGGCAGAGTTCTTTTAGAGGTTTAGATGCTCGTAGAGAGAAGGCGGAATAAGCGGAGAAGAAAATGGCGGAGAAGAAATGGTGGAGTTCTTTCAGAGAGTTAAGATGTGATTGTGTTGTCGCTGTAAGATGGTGATTGTGGGAGGAATACCTAGATTAGAGGAAGCTGGCGAAGAAAGCCTCTGTGTTTTGTACAGATCTCACTTTTTTTTTTCAAAATTGACGCTTTGTATGTATATCTCCCATGCATAGACAGATCCCAGCTTTCGTGACAAAACCTCTCAATTCTACAATTGATTAATCGACCAGGTTGGTGAGAAAAGGCCAATATTTCATCCGTAATCGCTTTTCCATCAAGTGTTATATTGCACTCTGTAACCCTCGCAAAGAACATGAGTTATTCGAACCCCAAGTATCCATATTCTCAATTACATTCAATCCAAACTGTATATATCGACCTGTCACCTACAAAAATTCCTTCGCACTTCTCCCACTCACAATATTTACCTTCCATACATATACATAATCAACTCATTTCTCCTTACATACCCATAACGTCATACTTCCACCACCTCAAATACAGTAATCAAATCTTCCAAAACCTAACGCAAGGGAAAAACACCCAAAAATTCACCCCTCTGTATCATAACCCTCTTTATCCTTTGTTCTTTATCCATCCTTGCCCCTTCCCTTCCCCTTCCGTATACAATGTCATCAACCCCTTAGTCTCACCCCATCACTCGCCCTCGCCCTCGGTTCTCGCCGACGTTACACCGTGCACGCGCGTCATGAAAAAGCTTATCATCCTAGTTCCTGTATACCCAGGGCAGTTTGTACACCTGGAGCAACCAACACCTGCCCATCTTAACCCGTGACGCGCGTATAGCCACCACTACACCATTTTGTAGTTGTGTAACCCACGACTAAGAGACAGCTGCCGTCATATCCTTAAGAAAAGAAAAAAAAAAAAAGCTGTCTCTGTGTGTGTCTACATATGATCTGAAATCAATGTGATGGGTGATGGGTGATGGGTGATCGATGATTATGATACGGAACTGTAATGCCGACTGATGGAAATATGGTGCCCCATATGGTGCTAGAATGTACCATATCAGATAAGAGTAATGGGAACGTGGGTTGATTACATATTGTTCTGAGGGTATATGTAGATTGGATTGTGCGGGAGGATTAAGAGGTTTTTTGTTTGTGGTTATAGTTATGGTTATGATTGAGACAGTATGGATTGCGATAATGATGGAGATATGGGTTGATGGGTATTGCATGAGGGAATGAAGAAATAAATTGAGAGAGGGATTGTAATGATGGTATGTTTGTGCTCACAACTAATGAAAACTACTCATAGTATCAAGACGATATCCGCATACACCCATCAACCCGTCAACCCACATTCTTCCTGTGCAAAAAAAAACTCAATTCTATCCACAACTATGGCCTCGGTACCAAAAGAAAGCAAAGCTGGGGATATCGCGGAACCTTAGCACGGCACCATCGTCTATTCGCAACTCGGCACTCGGCACTTGAGTAACGTCTGGGATACCATGATAGTTACAACGAACCAAAGGATCCGGAGTAGATGCCGTGTGTCCATAGGTGGGCGTTGCATTTGTCCGAAGCTTATCCAGTTTGTTAATCTATTTTCTTAAGTCCGTAGGTAGGAATTTTTATATGTATCCCCATCCTTTCTTCCTTCCTTCCTCTGCAAAGCTAATATCACCTCAATTTTAAGCTCACGAGTCACCGATGTCACCGCAAACGTCAAATTGCTTGGCCAGACCTTGGCAAACTTCGAATCAGCAGTCCCAAGACAATAAAATAGCAATCCTAAGCCTTCGCGAATCGTACGAACATATTCAGGATATACCGATAGGGCTTAGGGTCCATGTGTAAGGTGGTTATTAGGTGGTGGATTACGACTACGATCTTGGTCTTCTTGGCTCTCTGCGATGGAAAGCCTTGGGAAATCAGAGTAGGTTTGGCGCGAACGGGAGGGCCATAATTCCATGTCGCAGCGGTATTGCAACAGGTCTCATCTCTGATTGTCTAAGACACTCGGTTTACGGCATGCGGTCGTTCGAAATCCATACTCAATATAGATATCTCGTTTCGTCGCGATCTTTTCGACTCGACTTTCGAACCTCAAATTTCAAAGCACAATCCTCCCGACTGCAGCCACACGCAATGCGACTGCGTAATTCATGCAATCCGTGCAGCAACTTATTACCACGCCCAGTGGCTTTCTAATCCGGACTTGTGTGGTGCAAAACCAGACCATCACAACGGCATATTGTCGCCTGTTCCATTTCCCTTGAGTTCGTCGAGCAAGGCTTTCCAAGTTCAACATCCTGCCGCTTCTAACGATCATGATGATGGCGCGACTCGCCACTCCCGAACATAACGCCATTGATCGCACTTCATTTCCTAATGCTGATGAATCAAGATCATAGTCAATCAGGACTCAACGGGAGCTCCGTTGTAGGCCTCATACCCACAATCGATTCCCTGCGGTCACCGTCGATTTACCCGAGTCCAAACCTATCATCGTGTCCAGAGCCCGCCAGAGCCCGCCAAAGGCACACCAAGACCACCGCAAAAGCTTGCTGAAAACAAGCCCACCTGCAGAAAAACTTGGTGGCCACAAGGGCTCCCAGGAAGAAGCCCGTTGCATTGGAAAATTCCTCTAAACACACCCAACCTACACTAGCCATCCCTCCATCTAAAGAAGCTCCCAGAGAAGTAACTATAAGCCTTGAGTGGGCTATCCGACCCGCACCACTCTTGACGCAAGAAGATTCGAGACCCGGATAAGAGAAATTTGCGAGGAAGCACCCAACCAACATCCGGAAGCCGGCCGAGGCTGAACTCCGGCAATGAGACAGGCAACGAGGAAGGAGCTACGCGCACACGTGCTCCAACGGCGCGTCTAACCGACACATATACTCGACTTCTGGATGCGCTGAAAATAGAAACTATGGCGGTGAGTTAAAAAAAAGTTCTTTCAAGCATTCAAGCGTCCAGATCGCAGCCTTGAAAACGTGGGGTTGTGAAAGAAGTCCCAGGGAAAGCCGTTTCTGATTTGTGGAGTGCAGGAACCGGGTTTGCTCGACACGGGCTTACCAGCTTGGCTGACAGCTGTCGGCGTGAATCTGGGGCTACAGAACCTTTCCAAGATATACGGGGAAACAAGGCTGAAGGTCCCAAAGCTGAGTATAGCTGTCGGTTCTATGCCGCACGCGTCACGTCACTGCGGGTCATCACCGCTGCTGTCACTCGCCGCCAAGAATTTGTAGCCTCAGCAGAGCACGACATCTACCTTCCAGAAGCAACAGTCAGCTTTGACTTCTTGATCTTGAAATCAGACGGAATTGAAAAGAAATTGGTATCTCACCTATCCCAGGGATACGAACTGGAACTGAGCCAAAGAATTGGTTATTGGTTCTTTCTACCGCTCTCGCCGTAGCCAAAGGCAGGTCAAAGGGACTGTTTGAGCTTGCTTATTGGGATCTTCGTCGTTGCTGCTTCAATAGCCAGCAGGGTGTTTATGCAGCGTGAGGGGAAACCTTTTCAGCAGGTTCTCATTGTCCCTGAAGGTATTGGATGTGCTGAATGTGGAGAAACGGGTTCTCTCGTCTCTCCTCTCGAAATTCGTTAGCCGGTAGATCACAAAAACCTAAAGTCTGACGCTGCCAATGCGGAAATATCGGATAAAGACCAATCTAACAAGCGAGCGAGAAGGCGTGGGGATGTGGTATGACGGATGGTGGAGGGAAGTGGACATTAGGTGCGATGATGAATAGGAGGCGAGGCGATGTCTGTGCCCAAGGGAGTGGAGGATGATGGAGGACTGTCGATATGCGCACCATCAGATCTGTGCGCTCCGAGACCAGAGACACAGATCAGAGATGGATGTGGAGCAAGATGGAGAACTGGAACTGCCGTTCCTTTCGATCCTGATTCAACACGTCCACATCGTGATCTTCATACTGGGACTCTGAGAACCACCTCCCCCCGAAACCGAACAATCGAAATGCAATTCAACAAAAAAAGAAAAGTTGCATGAACAATGCTGATGGCCAAACGACGGACAACAATGCCAATTTCAACCATCTTCTGCGGATCATGAATGATCTCCCTTCAGGGAACGGATGGAGGTGGAGGGAGGGGTGCTATGATGAGGATTAATGAATTTTCGGGATCCGAATCTCGACGAGGGATGAAACCTAAATGGTATTTTATTGGAAGGGGTCATGAACAATACCTTATCTTTGCAGATCTATCATGATCTTCGAAATGGTGAAATTGGAGAATCCCCAAGAGAATCAGACCAGAACATGGCGATGAAAGGAGATGAGAATGACGACAAAGATGTCTCAACGCAAAGCAACGGTAAAGCCCCCTACGTCTCAACATCTCGCAGCTGTCAATCTTGACGAAATGTAGGTGTCTCGGAAATACTCATTTGCAGAAGCGAGACAGGAAAAAGAGCCAGCTACAACCTCTGCGACATTGTCATGATCCTCAAATCATCGTCAACACGACGGCAGGAAGATCAATTCAGCATTTCGAAGCGAGTAGCAAAAATGTGTCAGTGGGCGTGTCCACGTTGATCATTCCCCTTTCCGACTCATGCTCGCATTAAGGGCTGGCCCATGGTTCCATCTCTTACCTACACGCCAAGATCTCACAACCGCATGCAATTTCACACACGTGCGCCCTCTACCTCGCCTTTTCATCAAGAAAATCTGATTCATGCATCCCCATCAAAAGGCGGTTAAATTTCCGGTTGATACTAGAAATGCACGGGACGCCAGCCCGCCGCTAAATAGTGATGCAACATCACCTGGCACGAGGTGTCATGTAATTCAACGTTTATGCAGTTTTTGAGGGGAAAAGGATACCAGCTGGAGATAGCTGAAAAAAAAAAAAACACCCACAGACTAGGTAATGACGATGCGATTCTGTGTCAACGGAGGAAGGGCCATCGCCGCTCGATGAAGTGCACCGAAGGTCGCGTTTACCGCGGATAGACACCGAGATCTACGGGCAGAGCCTGGGAGACGGTCTGGGGAGAGCGGGATATCCGGCGGGAGAAAATGTGGAAACTGAATCACGGTGATAAGAGGACCTTCTACACGTTCCATTCTGTGGATCTTGACCGGGAAACCGATGCTCCCACGAAAGGCTTGACCCTTCGCCTTGTCGAAGGTTGGAATAGCCAGGGCAAATTTCGTTTAAAGGTTTGGCTGTCAGACCCAGATCTACGGAAGGAATAGGGATAGGGATTATAGGGATAATTTGCTCGGAAATTCTAGGTTTCGATGGGCCTTGCCAGCCTTTCCAAAATGCATTACAGATCCGCAGGAGGGTTGTTACAGGCCCTGATATCCCCCTGCTATGAAAAGAAGTGGCGGATGAAATCCCGTTTCCATAGATGCAGAAAGCTGAACTATAGTCAGAAGACCAGAAAATACTTGTTTCTAGTCTAGAGCTCCACGTTCTTCGAAACATGGCAATGTTCGGCTGAAAAGAGTAAGGTCGTATGGTGCAATGGCAAACAAATGCGGAGGATTATCATGAGCCGGTAGATTATCGTATGGTTAGTTTATTGTCCTATCAGATGCACTGATACACGCTGACGGTCGAAAGTTTCCGACACGGGCACACCCGCTGTGAGTAAGACTATGCCGGGGACGATAGCTTCAAATTTCCAATTGTTCTATGCTCGAACCGGCTTTTCCTGTTATTCCGGAATTGAGATTCTCGCTAGAACGAAAAGAGGAGTTCACTTCAGTCATGTCAGGGCAATGCAAAGAAATGCAACTAACGTTGACTCGTATCAAATGAACGAAAAAAGCGCATCAATATTATCTGATCATTGGATATCGTTTGATGTCTCAGAGTAGAGACGGTTTTCCATTACAATTTTTTTTGGCGAAAGAACATGTGCTCTCTTCGCTTCACAATTTTCGCCCGGTTATACCCGAGCAGGCGTTGTACGCGGAACCCCGAGAGTATGCATTTTCCGTGGATTAGGTTTCTTCGGACACTCCAACCCTCTCTTGCAGGAACACATCTTCTCTCTACGGACCCGTGACCGGCGCTAGAATCCAGCACACATCTTCTGTGCATCAGCCGGCGTAACGACGATCAATTGTTACGCGCGCTGTGATTTGCAGAATACAGTCAACTGTATCCAGCTTCGGTCGGCTCTCCGGGGCTAGAATTCGATCTATATACGCCGATGAAGACATGTGTGGATCTAATAACAAGCGCGTGTGGGGCGCGTGGGTGGATCATTATTCGCTCTTCACAATCGCATTTTCTACCGCGAGCTGTCATCGATGGTTAGATTCACTTCACGACTCTAAATTTCTCGGTAAACCATAACTGCTGATAGAGTTAAGTGACAACTGTGGAGATGTCTTACTACTACTATTCGGACTGTACCGGACGAATCGTGCATGGCTGTCGGAGGGCACCCGAGGGTTTAGGGCACCGGGGTTTTACTTTGCTGAACCTTTTCGGATGAACCGATGGCGGTTATTATGACACGCGCGTGGCGAGCGAGATGTCCTGATTCGTTGAAGGAGCCGGTTGGAATCCCAACGAGATGGCTGACAGCAGCTGCGTGACTTTCGCGTCCAAGGCGTCGGGGTCGGTTCACCATGTCGATAGGGCTCTCTACAGACTGTTTCGGACCGGGCTCACGTCGATTATGGGAGGTTACCTTGACGAGCACACGCTCAATGTCCAAATAAGACTTTCAAGACATTCGGCTTCCGTTCGTTACGTATCACCAAGCCCTCGGCATACAACGATTAGATGTGCTTCAAAGCTTGTCCATCAAGATTCCCTGGATGAAAGTTCTTGGATTTGCTTGGAATCCCCACACGAGATGTCGTCCTGCCGCCGGGGAATTATCTGCGGTGCCTGTCTTTCTCGTCAGTTGTCTTAGCTTCGACAATCTGAGCTTATTTGCTGACTAGGGTGAGGAGGACCGGCTACCGAAAATAAATCAAAAACGTGGTGTGGTTTGAAGTGTGAGAACGGCCAACGACCGGACCAGTGAAAGCAAACACGCCCCTCCTCATGAAGAGAAAGATGACAGGGAAAGCGTAAGGAAATTATCCGGCTATTCTCGTTATGGACTAGACGCAGCAGAAAGGATGCCAGCTTGGGGATTTCGGTGGTGTGCGGGTTGCCGTGATCGGTGCCTGCCCTGGGGTTACCGACGATACAGCAAGTTTACCAGTCTCGTGCTGGGCCTCGGGAGAGGGCGACGGAGGGAAGGCTGGTTATGAAGATCATTCAGGTAGTGAACCTGCGAAGGAAGGCTGGTTGTGAGAACTGTGGTTCTTCGGGCAACGAAAATTGGCAGTTATGATGGCAAAGATGATTCCAATGACCCCAAGGATTTACCGACAACAATTCGAATTTTAACGAATTTTTACAATTTTCGATATACCTGTATTTTTCTGGCCACTTGCGGATATCTCGTGTCGCGACCGATAATCAATTATCATTTGTCGCCACTCATCATACTCACCATCACGACTCCACCTCAACAACATCTCCAACCTCCCCACGTTCTCTATTTACATAACCTGTACTCTCTCGTCTGCCATCATCAACACATCCCGTCCCGAAGAACTTGTTCTCGGTGCTTCCTCCGCCCGACATTTCCCTATTCTGTCGCTGCTTCCATGACAGCGCGGGGACGCCTCCGTTGCACGTTGCAATGGTTCTGTCAATGATGGACGTCGCGACGCGGGCAATAATGCAACGTGCCGGTGTGCCCGTCTCTCGTTGGCTGTCCCTCTGCCCGACACTCTCGCTTTGGAAGCCCACCTGCGCCGGCGCATCGTGTGCTACCCATCATTTTGGCGGCGACCCAGCAATATCAACCAGTACTATCACGACTAGCGACAATTTTGAGTTCATCAACTAAAACAAAACCCCTCTAGCGAAAACCTCTGAACTAGCGATTCCGGGCACCATCCACACTGTCTGCGCTTGTAACCTCTCCAAAATTCTTCTCCAGCGGAAGGCACGCTTTGCACGCCGCACTAGTCGCAAATGATCCCATGTCCTCTGAAAATCGCTACACGCTAGGTCACGCACTCCAGCATCAGGTACGCCATCGCGGTGAAGCTGTATTTTCTGGTTCGTGCTTTTTGAGTACAATCCAAGGCTAGGCCAGGAACAGCCTGAATGGAGATCTAGCTCAGAAGCCTCCAATATGTCCCACGATCTGAATATAACCCTCAGAGAATTCCCCCCAACTTTGATTCCTCAGCCTGCAGACAACCGGATTCCGACTTCTCAAGTTCCTCTTGCTCCAACAAAACTAACACCACCGCAACAATGGCCGGCGGCGTTACCAAAGTCCTCAACTCATGGGCGATCTTCACCCCAGCCGAGAAGAAGAACATCACTGTTTACATTCTCGGAATCATGCTTTACAAGTTTGGTCTTGAGGCCTTCAACGGATCCATCATTGCTCTCGCCACCAACAGATACGATTTCGGCGGTTCCCTCAACACCCTCGAGCGCATCGGTCTCTTGACTGGTCTCAACCAGGCCTTCCAGTGTGTCGGATCTATCCTCATCGCTCCCCTCATCCGTCGCTACCCTACCAAGGTCGTTCTCTCTTCCGCCATCTTCCTCTTCGGTCTTTGCACTGCTGTTCTCCTCATTGTCGACGCTGCCACCGGTGGAAAAATTGTCCCCAAGGGATGGCACAAGGCCAACGGAAAGGATGACTTCACTTACTACGGAGACTACAACACCGATGCCATCATCCCGATTTACTGTGTTGCCGGTATCGTGTACGGAATGGTTGAGCTTATCCGCCGTATCGTTCCCAGAGATATTGTTGGAGGAAATGTCCAGAAGCTCCGTAGAATGGATGCGCTGGTTCACATCTTCTACGAGGTTGCCGGTACCTCCGGTGCCTTCTGCACTGCTCTTGCTTTGATTCCCCGTCTCGGAAACAACTACTCTTTCATCATCACTCCCATCTTCTTCACTGCCGCTGCTGCTATGTGGTTGTGCTTGAACATTGAGTTCACCCAGGAGCCTGTTTCCAACTCCCTCGAGGGCAAGCCTTCTTACTTCAAGTCTGTGTTCTCTGGAGCCATCCTCTTCTTCGACTCCGTCTACACTGGAGGAAAGATTCTCTTCTCTTCCCGCAAGTTCATCTGGTTGTTGCCCGGTTACTCTATCGCTTTGTAAGTTCCACAATATTTTCCCGATCTCGCTTATCTTAGTTACTAACAATTTCCAGGTACGCTCACCGTTACCTCGAGAACGGAGTTGCCCCTCAGATCGCCAAGCGTTACCTCGGACACTCTGCCTGGGCTCAGATCATGGTTGGAGGATCCAACTTCGGAGAGCTTCTCGGAGCCCTTTTCGTCTTCTTGTTCACCAACTTCATCAAGACTCCTATCCCCTGGTTGCGTCTTGACGCTCTCGTGCTCATGGTTGTCTGGTACATTCCCTTCTGGACTCCCCCCACTGGAACCGTCAAGGACGCATGGATGGTCGCTGCCACCTTCTTGCCCGTCTCTTTCGGATGGGCTGCTGGAGATGTCTCCCTTGCTGCCTACATTCAGGCTGCTCTTGCCCGTATGGAGGGATCTTCCCGCAACGTCTCTTCCCTCGGAGCCGTCATGGCTTTCTTGTACTCCGTCTACATCGTTCTCTACGCCATCACCTCTCCTCTTCTCGGACGTTACCTCGACGGTGTCTACGCTCGCAGTGGAGGAAAGAATGGTGGTGACATCCGCGAGGGACTCAAGATGACTGCTGGTGTTCAGTTCACCATCATCTCTGTTCTTATCCTTTTGGCCACCCTTGTTCCCAAGGGAGCTTTCGCTCTTAACCCTGACAAGCTCTTTGACGAGAACCTCGACGAGGAGAACTCTGAGGGCAAGGAGATTGACGATGACCAGAAGTCCGAGAAGATGGTCCCTGTTGTCTGCGGTTAAATGCTTCAACAATTGGATACCATAAAAATATTAGGGATGTAATTATTTAGTGAAGGAAGTGGATTTTTTTTTTTGGATATAAGGTGTTCAATATGCGCGTATTGTTGCTGGTTTTGATATACGGGTAGACTAATGATAAATACCATGGGGGTAGAAGATGGTGTTTTGGGATGGAAAGTGCTATGTATAAAATAATTGATGATAGATGATATATGGGGAGAATAAATTGGCTTCCTGGTTTGAAGCAGAAACATTTTGGTCCTGAATTCTCTTGCTGGTGATTTTGATTCGCTTTTTTCCCCATCTTTGTTTCGGCTTATCATTTTCGGCAACTTCTTTCTCGATTTTTTCGGCTTCGCTCTTTCAGCAATTCACAAATTTTCTTTCGGCTTCTTTTTTTCAACTTTTCGGATCTGACCCCGCCCCCCCCCCCCCCCCTCCTCTCACACATAACATCACTCGAGCCCCACCACACACTACCCCACTACAGTCAACTTGCCACTTCATCATCATTATCATCACAACAAATCATAGCAAATTTTCAGTCCGAAAAATTGTGGCTGGCTCGAACATCCATCCAGCCCATAGCGGATGTCTTTCCTATGGCCATATGGTGGTGGCGCACCCGTTCTCTTGGCATTAATGATGGGCTCTTGGCAACGGTGGTGGTAAGATGGTACGGACCTTACGGACCTTATGGTGCGCTATGGGATTGTGATGGTTCGAAATTCGAATCGTTCGATAATTCCAGTTCACCATAACAATGGTGACGCTGGAAGTACTTAATTACAGAATTCAGATGATGGGAGTTTTATTTATTTATTTTCTTTTCTCCTTTCTTTCGAAATTGTGATTATAGATGATTGAATACGGATGAGATAATTCTTGAATCATGAATCGTAATAAGCGATGCGATAGTCGGTTTCCTTCTTCTTTTTTTCGCACATATCCGATAAAACTGATTGGCGGACATTGGGATCCACAATCATCCATCATGATCCACCATATCTCAGCCACTTTGGAGATCTTCAAGCGGCGGTGCTGGCGCTGGGTCCCCATGACGTTTAGTCACCACCTCCATTCTGCTCCCTATCGTATTTCTCTATCGATAGTTGGTTAGAGATTCATCGGATACGTTCCGAGATGGGTTGTGTTGCTCTGGAGCCTCCTCATACACCCCCACGATGTCCTTGCCCAGTCGCTGATACGTATTGAGTCGATATTGATGGAATTGATGGAATTGATGGAACTGATGGTTTCAACAAACACCGAATGCAACATGAAAACACTGTGTACCTCGCATAAACACCTTCCCTCTTGTCTTAGTCTCTTGTATGTATATGGCTTATCCTGAATCCTTCAAAATACCCCTGTGATCCAGCGACCCAGCAACCCAGCAACCCAGTAACTCAGCGACCCAGCCTTTTCTTCAGGGGTAACAACATCTCTTTGCTGGTTTTCAGGGACCACATGAAAAATGAGCATTCCCTTGGCCCGCATTTGTCGCATCGTGAAGGTGGGCACTATATAGGGACTAAGACGAGGCTAGGGATTTTAAGGTGCGGCTAGATCTAGCTGCTAGGGGAGAGAAGGGACTAGTTGGGCTAAAAAATTGGCTATTTGTGGTCGAGCTGGATTTGGGTTAGAGATGAAGGATGAAGGATGGGGAATGGGATGGGCCATGGAAGATGGACGATGGAGACTGCTATGTATGTACAGTTTAATTACATTTGATGTATCTACATATGCAGAATAGAATTGTATATGCAAATGCTGCAGTTAGAAATTAGGAAGTTGATAGATGAGGTTAGGTGAAGATTCGTTGTTGTATATAGCTTGTGTAGGATCATGGATGGAGATCATGCTAGCTGGATTTTAAATTAGAGCTAGATGGCATACATATGATGCTACATATGTACATACGGGGTTGTACCTATGGATTCTGACTGGTGATGTATCCGAGATTCTTACGCACTTAAACGCGGAGGATTAGTTATCATTTACCCCAAGGTGGAGGATTACTAGTTATTCTGAATGTACTGTATGGATAGATCTTGCTGCTGGCAGATGGCGTTGGTGATGCATCTACGATTTTATGTAGATGGTAGATGGATGGTAGATGTTCTAGTTGTAGTTCTAGTTCCTGATGTAGGCGCTGGTGTGATGCATCGATGATTTGGGACCTTCCGTAGTTGTTGATGAACCCATGGGCCCATGGGAGTTGCCGATGACAGATGACATGGCTGTGTTGATGATGGTTAGTGATGAATCTTGATTCCCTATGTATGTACTCCGAGTACACCTATGCTACATATGCTACATAAAAGATACAGTTTGATTTTGGGTTATTACATAACTGGACACGTTACGGACAGTTTTACGGACTATGGTTGATGGAAATTGGCCAATGAATGGAGTTGCCGATGGTTGTGAATTGATAATAGTTGATACATCATGATGCACCTTGGAGTCCACCTTGTTGTTCGCCTGGAGTCCGCCCTGAATGCCGCTACAGTCATATATCAACGGCGCCGGTATCTTTTGGGTTGGTTCTGGAATCGGAGGGTGGGTGAGCGACTGTAAAGGTGACTTCCGAGACTTGGGATGCGTCCGAGACAGGCGGAGGAAATACATATGCATCTAGAATAAACTGCATATATAGGTTTCCATGCCTAGACGGCGCGGAATAAATTTTGAGCGCGTTCTTTATTTTGTTTTGATATATAGCTGTAGAGTATAGGATTCGATGGAGTTCTTTAGATTCTACATTCAGGGGCTAGGAAGGATTAAACGGGACTTCATTATCGCGATGACTCAAGTACAGGCGAGTTTCTTTTTGATTCCTAAGGAACAAAATGCTATCTAATTAAACAAAGTATCGCGGGGAGATCATAAAGTAGAAAATCCAACCATATTACCATCGTAGCTCATTATTAATACGGGTTGCCGGCGCATGATCAACCGTCGATGATATCGGGCCGACACCGTACTGGGAGAAATTAGGATTCTGAGTGGCACGGCATACTTTCCATCCTCGGAACATTCTCGGCGCCGAATCACTACACCGACGGGGTCAGAGTACATCCGACAAATCGCATCATACTCCATCATCCCGCGTTGTCATTTCAAGGGCAATAAAAAGCTTCTTGATGCTATTCGATTTGATTAATTCCTCCTTCATTTCTCTTTCAATTCCACAGCAGATGCACGGCGGACGGTGTGTAGTGAACGGTAATCAGGGTACATCACTCACCACCCGCTCCTACATAGCCTCAAGCCGACGCAAGGAGCTATCTGTCTGTAAGGTACACCTCTCATACCTAAACACATAACCCCAACCCCACAAACTCCTACCCCGGAGATAGAAGCACATTCCCAATTTCCCTCCATGCTGTTTTTGCATGCAGTTCCCCAGCAGCAAGAATGTATCTGCTGGACATTGGGGATTTGGAATTGTCATCCTGATAGTATTGGAATGTAAGAAATTTCGGGGGGGAAGGGGGCGTGGATGGGTAAATATGTAGATAGGATGTAGATAGGTATGTATGATATGCTTATAGATACTCGGGCTTTGGGCTTCGCCTACGCGGCCGATCGGACCGAGGGGTGCGGTCACGATTCCATCCTTAAGCGACCTAGAGACCCAAAGACCAAGACTTTGAGGTTTATCAAAGGCAAATTCAATCTAGAATGAATACAGGGAAAACTTAGGAATGGTGAGTGCTTCAATTCCAAATCGTTCGCGAAGAAGCCTAGCGCATCAGAAGGAAAATACTGAAGCATGACGCATCACTCGATAGCAAAGCTATCAACGGATAAGTTTCAGGGCGCGAGTTCCATTTAGTCTATGAAAAATATGGTGGATATGATTGATATGTTATTTTTGATCTCTTTTTTGTTGGTGAGTGAGGGAGAAACGAATACCGCCATCTGCAGCTTGTGATTATCATTATAGGTAGGGAGGGATTCGTTGGGAGTTATGACTGATAAATTGGGTGTATTCAATTATGTCGTTCGGATATTGTAGTAGAGAAACTATAATTTGGAAGGTTAATGGGAAGAGGCAAAGGATTGAGAGTTCTGTAATGACTGACTTTTTTATTGCATGGATAATCATCAAAATATACTCGGTGCTTGTTCATAGTATGCAGGGGACGCATTGCCCAAAGAGGGAGGGGGAGGACCTGAAATAAGAGAAAGGAGGAAGAAAAGTGAGGTATTGCGGGCAGTGACTCCCGGGTGGCAACGGTTGAAGCATAGGAAGATGTGACATGGATTTACACATGATGGACATCAGGCAGGAGGCCGCGCTGCCAACCTTTGTATTTAGAACCCTAGGGCTGTGTCATAACCAGAGGGTTGAATACATTAATGAAAAAAAAAATTGTATAGAAGGCGGTTTGCTTGGCAACTTCAGTTGTATAAGAAGTCGAAAGTCGGACGCAGTGATACAACAGAAAGCTGGGCCTAACGTTGTACCCGAGTGCATGTGCTAATCTCCGCTACCAGATCACTATGTAGCACAATATACCCTCATGATGATTACATCTGGCAACAATCTGTGTTATACCACATACCATAACATAAACCCTCGCTATAATCCATAGAAGATTGATGGAAAACTTTTGATTTGGAGAGTTCGAAAGAAGCTACTGCAAGTTTAGGCAGTCTGAAAGGGTTGTGAATATCTTTTTTTTTAAGTGGTTGTTAAGTTAAATAGACACGGCTTTAGCAGGTACAGTTAGGATACATCAGAGTTGAGAGATTACTTAAGCGGCAGCTAATGCTAAACTGACACCTATTGTGAGTACTCTCATTCGATACCCCGGCTACACAGTATTTTGGGGGGAAACCTGAAGACTTCCTTCCTCATATATACAGAATATTGAACAATCTCAGTGAGCAGTGGAAAGGCAGAATAAAGTCTCTGAACTCTAAATAAAAGTCCACCGACCCATCTTCTAAGCCAAGATCTAACCTAGAAGCAAACCAGATCCCAGATCCGGGGTTACGAGAGAAAGGGTGGGTTCTAGTGGTTTAAGAGAGCGAGAGCACGGGTACACTCTGGTGAAGTCAATCCCGTGCTATCCGAGAATTCGGTAGAATGGGCTGGGGTCGCTTGAGTGGCGAGTTAATGTTCCAATGGGTCCAGATGTCATCGCAGGGTGTACCGGGGTTTTAGGAGGAAATGGGGAGGGAGAGAACATTTGATACAAGCTGAAGGGATAGGCTGATGAGATTGATGAAATATATATCTGTATCAATCACATACTTCATTTATTTATTGCATAAGGTTTAGGAGACAAGATATGAACCCTAGTCCTGTAAACCACTTGACTAAAAACAGAAAAAGAAAGACGAAAATGCACTATTGATATAAAAAAATTTGAATTAACTACAGGAAAACGAAAGGTTTGTTTCCATAAGAAATCATAAGTTTCGGACTCAGGCTGAAAAACATTTTTGCAGGGAGAAAGCTTTGCATGTTATTTAACATTACTATGCCATGAGGCGTTCCTCAGTTCACCGGAACGAAAACCTCCCAGGCTTTCTTTGTTCTTGAAGAAACCCCCGGTCTATCTGAATCTGGCAGTTCTAAAGTTGTTACCTGGTCTAGACTTTTCTGCATATCCGTAATGAACTGCCCAAATACCATGCAAATGAGGTGATTGAAATTATGGTTACGGAGATGAAATAAATCAACCGGCATTTTTCTAATTGCTTCAACAATAGTTTCCTTTAGTTGTAATAGAGTGAGGTGGTTAAAACATTCAGGGTTGGAATTATCGAGCGGCGGACACCGTGAATGAAGGTAACCCAGAACAACGTAATCACACATGGTTCGGTATTCCTCCACGTCCATGGTCTCTTTGCAAACGAGAGATGTTGCCGAAATGCTGGTGTATCTGCTATAAAGACTTCGGAGCGAAGACTGAAGAATATAAAAAGCTTCATTTCTTCGTGCTATCAATTCATCTGACCAAAAAGTCAACACAAAATCATGTTCCCAAGCTTAAAGATTCTGCAGAAGAGATTGTGAACTTACCATGAGGGATGTGTTCTCCCAATTTTCTGCGGAATCGATATATGTTGTCTTCAACAAGAACTAATTTTCCATTCTCAACAGCGCAGCGAAGAATCAGATGCGAAGCTATTTTGCTGTATGATTCCTGATCTCTGAAAACCTTTGCAATAAATATCCAACTATCATATCCAGGTTCAATGATATAAATCTTCCAAGGCTTCATCCAAATTTCGGCCCAGGATTTAACAGCCGAAGCACAATCATAGTAGTCGCAGATGACGGCAACGTCCACTAGAGCTTTAAACTCGATGTCGTGGGGTAAATCTTGCGTGCGGTCATGAAATATTTTCAAAACAGCGGCCAGGGCATTCGGGTCGCAACTTTCTGCATTGACCTTGCAAAAGCCTTTTCCATCCTGGCGGACACGCCGTAGCTCAGCAGCTTCGGAAAAATTTGATCTGGGGTCGAACATAGATTGAAAGACAGGCGATGCGACACAGAGCTTTTCAGAAGAGACGCAGTATGTGTATGTGTAGGTGCCTTCAGTCGAATAGTTCTGAAGTATAAGTTCCACATCACCCTGTGGTGCGATTGAGATGTAGAAGCCTTTTTGTTTGTCGGAAGGCACTATGGGCGCGGATTGACTGTCTTCCTTCGAATCCATGATGGTGGTGCTTATGTGGGAGGATGAATAGGATAACGTTGCGTTAAGTGGTCCAGCTGGGGAATATTATAGCAAGTATCGGAGGGGACACAGGTTATGAAAAGAAAAGAAAGATATTTAAAGCGAAGGGAAAACTCTTCTACTGAGAAGATAAGCCCAAACAACCCCGCACCGCCGCTTCCTGCTGCTGGGTATCTGCAGCTGTGTAACACAACAACCTCGCGTTGCCTAGGGGCAAGGAAAGTGCGTGATCGATATGCGAATGCTAATCCGTACCGAGCTGATTGGAGTACAGTCGTGTAGAACGTTATAGGAAAGATGAAAATCATGTACAGCGAATACAGTGAAAGTTTGGAGGCGTTGAAGATGCTTGTGAAGTGAAAAGTTCTATCTATGAATATATAGTACATAAGTGAGGATTCCAATGTTACAATTACAATTCACGAGGGGTTGAAGGCATGCAAGTTTGGAGAATAACCAGGGGTTGCTATTATATGTCCACGGCTGATCATAACGAAGTATCGAAGCGGTGATTTCCGTCATCGTGCCAAGGTCGCGCTAATGCACCACCGGCACGAGTAGTTTGCCGTGACGAACTTCACGATTAATCACTCTGAAAAATTTAAGAAGAAAGGCAAACTGCATCTCTGCTTCCTCGAACAACTCTGCAGCCTGTCCACCTAACCCATTGCGGCATTTCTCAATAAAACGGATAGATCAAGGTGACAGTTTTAGGAAAAATTGAAGATGCCGGCGCGTTGTTATATATAGATACGGCAACACATTTTGCCGTGTAACTGTGTTCCTCATCACAAAGTACGCTTACTTCATTAAAGCTCCACTCTCCATTCTTCCGCAACCACGGAACGATTTCTTCCCACACCATCGCCTCTATCTTTCTACCCCAATTCATCTCGTCAGTTTCATTTCACAGCTTAATATACTTTGCTACATACCGAATGGGAATTTGATAATACGATGCTTTGTGCTACCCGTGTGCGGTTTGGAAATATATTACCAGTTATTGAAAGCCCAAATGAATCTTGTAAGAACATAAGAGATCGGCGATATTCTTCTCGAATTATCCCGCGTATCGCTAATCACAAACGAGTGGGCGTCTCCAGAAGTTTCGAATTCTACGTTTATTAGGCAGATATCAGTCACATTACTCAAATTTTATCTATACAAATTGATACAAAATGATTGTAAATATGTCCATTACTAATTCAGAGTCAATCCCGGGACCCGAAGTCCCACCTCTTCTAATCGAGATGCCTTAATATATACGGAAATTATGCAGGATGCCCCCGAAAAAACACGAAATTTGCAATATACCCCCGTCTATGCAGGATGCCCCTCGCTTAGGTAGTGAACATCCGCCTTCAGCGCCGGGCGCCAAATTTTTCACGCATGTTTTTTTTTTCCTTACTGGCAGATAAAAATTTTGAATCCATTTCTGCGCCTCTGACTTTGCAAAGCGAATGTCAAACCGCATGTCTACGGCCCACTTGTGAATGGCCAGTTTAAACTCGGAAAACGAGGGAAAATCATCTCCAAGTTGTAGTGCATGTCGAGAGATCGGGTCAGCGTCGTCAGGATCGATGCTGGTTGTCAGCGAATTGGTGCGCTCCATTATTGCCGTTGTTGACGATAATATCGAGAAGTGGAATTAAAATCTTCACCTGCAAGCGAAGAAGAAAAAACACACGCGAAAAATCTGTAGCCCGGCGCTGTAGGCGCTGTATTCAATATGGGCGGGTGTTCACTACCTAAGCGAGGGGCATCCTGCATAGACGGGGGTATATTGCAAATTTCGTGTTTTTTCGGGGGCATCCTGCATAATTTCCGTAATATATAATTACTACAAATTCAATCCAGAGCCATAAATCAATACACCACAGGTGCAAGGGCGCATATTGCTACGTTCGTTTTGTAAGCCAGATAAGGCGAGGTCTGGTTAAAAAAAGTGATTGTACCAATGATTCCGAAGAAGTCTCGAGTTCTTCCAGGCTACCATATTGGTTAAAACATGAAAAGTCATTAGACCTGGGAAGTTTCATGAAGACTAAAACTGAGGTTTTCATATTATTTAAACAGAATTTATGTTTTTTCAATTGTATTTCTGTGTTCGATAAGTTTTGCGGCGTGGTGGAAGGAGAGGACTTCCTGAGGTCCGTAGGCTGCTTTTCTGCCAATCTCGATGGTTAGTACTTACCTCGTTCTTAATTGGTCTAGTTTATTTTTTCTAGTATAATAGAGTTACCTGAAATAGGAGGAAAGAAGTCAAATATATGTACATATGGACATGGAGTTAAGATGAAGAGACAGGAGGTTGGTGATACATAAAAAAGAAAGCTTAAGCAGGAAAGGTCGAAAAAGTGCGCGATATATGATATATTGAGCATGATGTGAATCAAGAATCTATGAAATTAATAATAGATAACGAAGGAAATCTGAAAAACAATATAAGCGGAGGGTATAAAATGTGATGGAAGTTAAGACAGCGTGTGATAAGTAATGATGGGAATTAGAAAATGTCGAAAGGGCTTATAATACTGCAAGAGACTGGTCGAGCGACAAGATATTGTCAAGAAGAAAGAAGGAGTATATACTAAACTTGCTGGAGCGAGCTGGGTGAAACGTACAGGCGGGAGTTTTCTGCCCTCGATTTACCCACCGACAAACACGGTCGCCTTACGTTTCTGCACATCTCCACAAACCTCAATCTCTTAAAAGTTTCAGAAAAAGACAAAGAAAAACGTTATAACAACATTAATCAACAGTGTGCTTAGCCGAAGGCTTTGAAATTACCGATTCATGCACTAGTTGGCATCCGCAGGCGACAGCAGACTTACCACTGACTATCGGGCGTTGGTTTAGTCTTAAGCTCAGTGTTTTCGGAATATATAGCAGATGTTTAAAGACAATTTGCAGTTTGCGGAATTTTGCAAAACTTAACGGCTATTTTCCAACTATCGAAACTAGAATGTTTTAGGATTGCTTGACATAATTGTGGTACGTGGCTCAAAGTAGTATATAGGCTGGAATTGTAACAAAACTTAATACGTCAATTCAGTATTTTCACACTTGATGAAAGCTTTTAACCGAATCCGTCGTTCCGAAAAGTTGGTCATTCATCCATACTTTGAAGTGATCATGAGCCCCGGCATCAGTCCAGGCTCCAACATGCAATGAAACATGTTCCTCGCACTCCGGTACCCGGCAGCCTGACGCATTGATCAACAGGCGAGTCCGCAATTTCCTCGGGATGAGCCGATACGGCCGGAGTGATGATCATCAGCGGACTTAGATGAGTTTCCAATTGGAACCAGGTCCACTCTGGTAAATAATTAGACTTACTTAAATTATGCGGACCAACTTGCGAACCGCACCCCCAATGACATGATATCACATTTCCGATAGGCAATGTTCTTTTTTTCAGCCGCAAGAGTGGGCTGACCGTTGACAGTTCGCCCTTAGACATGTTTTAGCTTGCGACTGGACCAACGCAAAGCCTTGACCATGGAAGACTTGAGTGATTTGTTGCTTTTTTTTGTTAGGGAGCCAGAGGGAGCCATGGTTACCTTGGTACGACTACATACTAGTACACAGTAATATCACAATTATTCTACCGAAAACCTCTCAGCACTCGTATGATCGTCGAATCATACGGTTTATCGGAAAATACCGAGGCGCGCTTGCGCATAATCATTCCACTCTTTATTGCACTTTGTACTCCGAGTACCAGGTTACCTCCCCTTACTACTCAGGTGCTGGCGCCATAAGCGCAAACAGCCGGGCCTTTAGGTAACCCGAGAACCATCTGCAGTAGGGTGCCACACCCCTATTAACAAATATTTCAAATCCCACAAATAGGGGGTCGCAGTTGTTAAATTCTATTTTCCAGGTTCACGTGCAATAAGACTTCGGTTGTAAACGGCCCAGAGGGACGACCCGGTAGTACCAACGTGCGTACTTGAACAACCGGGTTTGATAGGTTAGGTGGCTATGGGTATTTTTCAGCTCATCGAGTTGGGTGTTTCTTCTTTGGATGAAAGCAAATTAAATTAAAGCTTGTCATATGATACGCTCCGGATCGCCCGGTAGAAACTGAAAAATTTGTGTCAAGGGTTGACTCCTGGTTATCATCCCATTTAGAAGATCATCATTCATGGGAGCTCGGGAGATGTTCTTCAGCCCTGTCGTGGAGAATTCCAAATGGCTTTTGACAAGCATTACACTGTAGATGACCTGGTACCTGGAACATTTTATGCAGTATCTACCCAAAGAGAACTGCGCACCCCCACGAGATAATGGATATAACTAACAAACTTATCCGTCGGCCTTATATGATACTTTCGTCCTCGATTTACATGCAAATAAGTGCTCAGCCAATTGCGGAACCTCACCAAATGCGTGGAGCCGTTACATGGGCTAGCAGTGATTCTATTTAAACAACAACATAGAAACAAATAAGTGAAGCCACTCTGTGCATTGTACTATCCATGTCAATATATTTTTCCGCGGCTGGATTTGCCCAAAGCGTTTTCTTGCAGGTGCTATTACTACAGGCGGATAGTCTAAGTTCCACCAGCAGGCGATTAATGATACTCTGTGAAGTGGCTGCATGTCAGATACTCTAAGGCGTCGAATCTTCTTATTTCTAGGGAAAGATCTAGCTCCTACGCAACGTCAAAGTAATTTAAAATTCCTACGTGTATACTTTTACGCGTTGGCGAACCAGTTTTAATGCAAACCAATGACGAAGTTCGCTTGAAGATCATCGGATTTCGAAGGGTTTGAGATGCCTGCAGAAGTACTAGCATTCTTCGCTGTTCAAACTTCCAGGGGTCAGATGAATATATTACAATTACTTCAGGGATTCCGTTCCGAATGTGCTGGGATCCTGAGTTCCTGCTATCTGCAATATATTTACAGATGCATATCAATACTCGAACTATTTTCCGAATTTGCTCTTGTATGCTTCACTGGAAACTTTTTATAGGTTATTTGGAATATCTGAAGATTCGAAGTTTCAACTAAATCGATTAGGCTGGGCCGGCCGATGAAATATTCGTTCAAGAGTGCTCGATTATGATTACTTTATTCAACCATCGTGATCGTCACTCTTTTCAGTGAACTTTATCCATAGTTTGGTAGGAGTTACTAAATAGTGGGCAGTAAAAGTAGAACTCAGACTGTAAACGCTTGGAGTTTAACTATAAATGCACCTTCAATCCTCCCGGAGGTTCGATAAGCAAGACAAGAACAGGTATCATCTATACTGTTTCACCGTCTCTAAATCTCTCCAAGTTCAAAAGGCCTCTCAGATTTACTCAACAAATTTGTCTCAACTTTCTTTGCGGAATTCAATCGAGTCAATCTGATCTAAACTTTTATCTGCTCTGTTGAAACTTTCAGTTGGATCCATCCGCATTTACCATTCTTTTATCTGCACTAATTATCTCCTTGGGAAAGGCCTATCTCCAACCCTCTGCCATCCTAGACTTCCAGAAGAATAAATCAAAAACGAAATGAGCACCAAGCGAGGATCACAACCCACTGAGAATCCAATACAGTTTCTTTCTCAGATGCCAAACAACGAAAACGAAGCCGTATCTGCCCCGATATCACCCCAAATCACAGCGCTATCTCAACGAATTATGAATCCCCAGCTAGATAGATTTTTAACTATAAATCCTGCCGATAGTTCGCTCCGTCACGAGGCGGATATCGCCATCATCGAGGGCAGAGTTTTTCCAGGGGAGAACCGAGCTGAGAAACGAAGGGAGGAGTTTAGGAAAAGGGAGGAGACTTTGAAGCGATTGGCTTTGATTTAGTTGGGACAATGGTGAATTAAAAATCTCTTGAGTTGGTCGCTGTGGTTGCGGAAGTTGAGCTTCCGTATAATTTCTGTAATTAGCAAAGATTTTTAACATTGAATTTGATTTCTCAGTTGCAATGGATTCCGTCTACAGTTTTTGAAGTGTGGTATCTATCATCTATCGTTTATCTCCGGATACTTATAATCTATCATGCTCATCGGTGAAATTCCTTGATATCCACCTCCATCCACCCCTTATCCACCTTATTCCTCGCCAATTGTCAACTTCCTCCACTGTCTTCCTTTCTCATTACGCCCAAACCCACACACTCCACCAAGCGCCTACCTGTCCCGCATCTCCGCCAGAGCCCCAATCATCCCATCCCTTCTCTCTGCCCTCCTCTTTACATCGAAATCCCCTCTCTTCCATACATACTCTAAACTTCATCTGTTCCCCTTCGAATCCAGCTCTATCCGGAACCTCAACCACAAATCGTCCCCCCTTGGCTAACCATCTCCCTATTACATTTGCAACCAACGCTGGGTGCGAGCCTTCATACACCACGTCCGCAGCTAGAATTGTCTCATACTTTCCCTCTTCGCTGACTTCGGTTTCATCACGCCAATCCAATACTTGTGATTCACAGTCTATCCCAAGGTGCGAGTTCAAGTCGATGTTACGCTGGAGATTGCTAATGATTTCAGGCAAGTCGGTCAAAAGGACGGGGACGCCCCACACGGCGGCAGCAGAGATTCCGACTAAGCCAGTACCAGAGCCAATCTCAAGAATGCGGGAAGAAGCAGGAGGGAGGAGATGGAGACGTTTCGACAGGAGGTACGAGGACGCCCAGGTTTTGTGGCCAAGGGTGTCGGAGGTCAGGGCTGGTTCATGCAAGGTGATTTCAACGAAGTCTTGCTCGGTAGCTGATGGTGTGCTAATTCCTGAACTTTCTGATGGCGTTGATAACCCGGAAAGCAAAGATGGCGTACTGGCACCCGAAGAAGTTGCTGACCCCGACTCTCCTAACTTCTCCAGAAGCCTTGATGAAGCCGACCCCAAGACAGACAGCCGTGCTGGGAGAGGGATTTTGAACGTCCTCTTTACATCTCCTCTAGCCGTACGCCCACACCGTTCAGCAATTCGTTCCGATGCGGAATCGCGGATCAACTCGGCTTCCTCGTCAGTCATCCAGGACAATGGGGAGGAGATGACGGAGGTGAGCCATTTCTCGAAGCCTTCTGGAGCAGAAGGGGTGAAAGTTGGTGCATCCCAACTCGGAGGGGGGAGGGTGAAGTGCTGGAGGACTGCGTCAAGGGTGACGAAGGAGGGGCGTTGGTAGAGGCGCGGTAAGTCGAGAACTGTGGAGTGTTAATCGGGCCCTTATGATCACCGCCCATCGATCGCGTTTATCGCGCTAGGTAGAGCTACAACGGGAGCTAATGGCGGGGAGAGTTTGATAGATCGAGCTTACCGTGAAGATACTGTGGAGGTTCGTTGTCTTCGACGGCGGACATTAAATCAATGGCCATTATTAACAAAATCGGACCCTGAATATCGAAACCAGAACAAATATCAAGTGCTTATGGAAGATGTGGAGCTCGGGAATATGAAAGGAGCTCAAGCTGAAAAAAGAGCTGAAGTTCTATCCGGGTTAAATTTTTTCCGCTAGAACACTTACGGGAAGGCTAGCGTGAAAGCCACGCCGGGTGCACTTGCGCCTGCTGCGTGTATGATAAATCTTACATCTTCAGCTTCAGAGGATATTTTTTTTGCACATTTCTTGGCCGGTGGGTTTTGTGAAGTTTATGAAAACATAGGAATTTCGAAGAGTGATGTGTTCGGCAGGTTAAGCGCATAGCATGAAGATCATGTGTTTCAACGATGAACCTTGCATTGGAGATCATTCGAAGGTCGATATAGATTGGAAACCAATCAAGATACAGAATCTTAGATTCATATTTTTGATCTCATGAAATTTGAAGTCTCAACCGGGTACTCGGGATTTAGACAGCGACAATCAACGGTGTTCTCACGCAAAATCAAGATTCTTCCGGGAGAATCTGAAGTCACGTGGGACAAATATTTACACCTTGAGCTGGTGCAGTGCAGTGCATGCGTTCACTCCACAACTACGAGCAGCAAAATAGAGATTGGCCGGCAGTCTAAGTGCAATGTCCGGAAAAATAATCCTTGATTCGCAATGAGCGGGGGTTGACATTTAGACTCTTCCGAAGAGTTCGCCTTAGAAGTGTGCTCCTCAATATTTGTTGTGTCAAGTTAGCTTGAATCGTTCAATAATCGATCTTCGTTGCGGTTCGAAAGGTTTATTGTCTATATGGAATACAATTTTTTCACCAGGCTGGTGACATTGAAGCAAGGGTATGGGAAGTTGTTGGGTGCCTGAGGAACACCGAGGCAATCATTATGTTCTAGAGGCTGATAAGGCTTGATACATAACTTCTAGACGTCAGTGCCACTTCATTAACTCAAAAAACACTAGAAAATTCATAAGCGACCCCCCGCAAATGTATCTTCTTTACATTTTCTATTGAATTAACGGCGAAAAGTTCAAATAAAGGCTCTGACGGAAAACCGATACGGCAAAATTTTCCGGGGTTATATTATGTGCTCAGTGCATGGCAAGGAATGTTTACAAAAGGATTCTTGTCCAAATGGTATTAGCACTACGTATGTGCCGTGTTAAACACAATAGAGCTTAGCTGCTTTTACAGAAAATTGTGGGGGTTTAAAAAATGTGGGTGTCCGCCTGATCTCTTCTTTTTAGAATTATTACAGGTTGTAATAAATCCTTACCATCTGAACTTGGCTCATCATCACCGCACATGCGCTACATCTCTGTAGGTAACCTAGCGCTGTTTTCAATTAGGTGCTTGTAACTCGAAATCTTTCGTTTGGGGTTACCATAGTCTAGGATTTTGCAGAGGTATTGAGTTCTCAGTATTCATTGTATGAACTCTGAAGCGTTTGTATCTATCTCTTCTATGCATTGGGTATTTACCTCCTCTTAGAGTAATCTGGTTATGTATGAGAGTGGAGTTATTCTTAGAACACCGGTCAACAAAACCGGCTGCATTAATACCAGTTTCTTAGGGTAGACCCTACCTACAAAGCTGTTACACCAGTCTTTCATTCTCGCCAAGAGTCCCTTACAAATGCATTTTCCTCCCGAGGCAGTGATAGCACAACCATTCCGCCCTTCACCCCCGCAGCGCCAATTGTAATGAATGACAGATATCTGGAAACAACCGAATGGAAGCACCCGTCGAGTATCAACGGATGATTGCACTACACATCCCTTCCAAATCCATGTGTAACATTCCAAAGTAGAAATAGGGTAAGACATGCCTAATTTGGTTAAAAACAAAGATTGGTATTCAAGCGCCCCACGTTAGTCAATTCATATAGTATCCTAAATTTCCAAAAAAAAAAAAAAACTTATTGGTATCTTTAAAAAAAACAGTACCCAATCCATGAAAACTTTCCTAATATCCTACACAACTATGATAATTTTGGTATCATCTCCTGATCTTCTCATACCCTGATCCCTTCCACCGCTACTAAAGCCTCCAAGCTCTTTACGTATGCGCCCTCTCACCGGGTCTCTTCTTCTCCACTCTCACGACCTTATCACAATTCAACAAACACAACGGATCCAAGCTCATCTTAACCCTCCTCATCAAATCAACCGTTTCCGTTCCCAATTCCGCGGTTAAATGATCCCTCTTAACCATACCAACACCATGTTCACCAGTAACGGTTCCTTCCAATTCCACAGCTCTTTCCACCATTCTATGTACCACCGCCTCGGCCACATCCTGTTCTTCCTTGGAAAACATGATGATCGAATGGAAATTTCCATCCCCAACATGCCCTACAATAGCACCTAGTAATCCACTTTGTTTGATATCCTTTTTAGTTTCTTCGATGATGATAGGAAGTTTTGAAAGGGGGACAGCAACATCTGTTGTCCAGACTTTATCTCCGTCTTTACGTTTCATGGCCATAACTGACCATAAGGCCTCCTTTCTTGCGGACCATAGTTCGTGTCGTTCTGCTTCACTGGTAGCGAATTCAAAGGTTTGTGCACCGTTTGCTTTGGCGGTTTTTTGGATTTGGGATATCTGCTCTTTTACGCCATTTGCAGTTCCGGCGAATTTGAAAAAGAGGGTAGGAGCCTCTTTCCATTGGCGGGAGGTGTTGCCAGAGGCGTTGATACAGTGCATTTGGACATCATCCAGCAATTCGATAGCAGCAAGGGGAACACCGGAGGCCATGATATCGGCAACTGCCTGTGCTGCTGCACCAATAGAGGGGAAGGAGGAAACAGCAACGGATTCCGATTGGGGTTTAACAGTAAGTTTTAAGGTAGCTTCGGTGACTAGACCAAGAGTTCCCTCGCTGCCGACAAATAATCGGGTGAGATCGTAGCCGGCACTGGATTTGCGGGGTCGCTGCCGTGTTTTGATGATGCTTCCGTCGGCGAGAACTACGGTTAGCGAGAGAACCCAGTCTTTCATTGTGCCGTATTTCATGGCGTTGGTTCCTGAGCAGCCGGTTCCGACCATGCCGCCGATCATGGCGCCTGGACCTGGGTCCGGGGGAAAGAATAGTCCGTGCACGGCGAGATCTTCGTTAAGTTGCTCCCAACCGACCGCGGGTTGTACTACGACGTCCAGGTCCTCTTTGTTTAGGCTGATGACTTTGTCCATGCGAGAAAAGTCGATGCAAACTCCTCCACGGGTGGGAGCAAAGTGTCCTTCAAGAGAAGTACCGCCGGAGAAGGCAGTCATGGGGATACGCCGGGTGTGACAGATCTTTGCGATGGCAGAGACCTCGGCGGTGGTGGAGGGGTAGAGGATTAGGAAGGGCTTGTGGTCGGAGTTGTGGTAAGAGGACCAGTCGCTGCCTGCATGGCGGATAAGTTCTTCCTCAGAGGTCAAGACATGCTGCTCCCCGAGAAGGGTTACAAAGTCTGTCCAGGCTGCTTCGAGGTTTGCTTTGGCGATGTTGTGTTGAGGAGCGGCGACGGAGGAGAGGGGAGAGGTAGAGGTTATGGGTAAAGCAGGAGCGGAGGCGGCGCCGAGGGAGTAGAATCCGAGTGCGATTGCGCTGGAAGCTATTAATTGTCAGCTTTGAAATCCATAAAGCTATTCATCCGGTTGCTGCAAACTCGGTAATGTCCACAAAGAGCTCAAGAAAAGGCATTGGGAGAAAACATACCAATCAGAAATCCCAACGACGAGCTAATAGTACTTCTCTGCTTGGGAATATCCCCCGCCTGAAGCCTCTGCTCAACCTGACTCTTCTCGGTCTTAACCCTCTGAGCCGTCGAATCATATAGCTGAGATCTAAAATTCCTCTTCTCAGGTCCACCAGGAGCTGTGCTCATACGGCGGGTAGTAGACTGTTGCGCCTGACGCGCCGTGCGTAGTAATAACCTCGACGCCATCTTTCCAAGCTTTCGCAGGCTGTTGAATAATGATTTGTAGGTTGGGGTGCGATAAGCGATTCTGCGATGCGATGCGACGCGACTCGACTCGACCTTTAAACAACCGGTTCGAAAATGTGGGGTAGTTGAATATTCCGGGGGATCAGCGCGGCTAATTCCCTTGCGTCTTTTTGTTCTATCCTCAGGCTATCGGGTGTTCCGGAGTGGTTAAACGGGATTGCGCCTCCGTTTGTGGATCCTCTGTCTGTATGTATGTATGAAATTCTCTCGTTCCTTTAGTCGTTACGACCTGTCGTTCCCTGGCTGATTGTCTGGCTGTCAAAGCCTGTCGATAACCGTCTGCGGAATTCCGGTAGATCTCCCTTGTCTCGCCTGTTGACCGGAGTAGTCGGTGGTGGGGAAACGAGCTGAAGATTATCCGGCAGGTGGGGTGGGGTGGAGATGGCTCGATGGCTCGATGTCTCGATGTTCTCGATGTCTGGCTCAGTCTTGTGTCACCGAAGGTTCGGAGAAGGTGCTTTGTGGGGCGTCATTTAGCGGGATGGAACCCTAGCCCATCTCCCGGACTTCTCGGGGAGCCCGGGGAGCCCGGGGAGCCTGAGGAGCCCGGATGTGCGGGGCCGCAGCTGCGCATGTGGTGTAACAGCGGATGTCCTGCGTAGGAAATCATATTAGAAACGAAACATTGAAACAGAAACAACTATATATGTATTGACCGTCGATATGAAACATTTTGATGCGCCGATGAGGCTAGGTGATAACTCATGCAGAGAAAGATTTTCGGTACGAAAGCGGTTGAAAAGGAAGGTGCACATCTAACAGCATATCACGAAATGCAAACCCTATGGTACATGTAATGGTATAAGTTTTATACAGTCTTTCTGTATATGTTTGCCTAGTGGGATAAAACAGGTTTATGATTTACATATACATTTTTAAACATGTGATATACCCGTTTATACCACAACGGAAGAAATACAATCGCGGGGATAACAAAAAGATATAACTTTCCACGAGAAATACAATCCAGTAGATAACAAAAAGATATAACATTCTGTAAAATATACAATCCCGTAGATAAAAAAAAGATATAACATTCTATAATGTAAACAAAAATTC
>JAJJXM010000154.1:0-29672 GCA_024516155.1 Pyronema omphalodes | reverse complement strand
CGCCCCTTGTTCGGATCCCCCGGAGCCCCCCGCCTCAGGGCACCAACAAGATCAAATACCCCCGTTCTCCTCAGGGCACCAACAAGAACAAATAACGGCGCCCCCCTTAGGACACCAACAAGAGCAAATACCGCCTTATGTCCTCGAGGACATCACCCAGGACGTCGTACGTCGCCGACGTCGGGGAAAGCAGTATCGGGGACGGTCTCCCATCCGGAGGCCCGCGTTGAGGACTGCCAACGGCCTCGCCGGAGTCTCGGCCTGGAGGGGGGGGCTTATGTCACAACGCTCCCGTGACATGCTCCTGGCCTCCGCCGTCACCACCGCAGGGCTATGGGTGATCGTCATCACCCTAGCAACCTGCTACGCTGTCATGAAGTGAAGGGATAGGGTTAGGGCAAGGGGCTGGGCCCCTTGCCGAGGATTTTCATATGTTCGGAGTTATTTCTTATTTGGATTTCTTTTAGGTATCACGGCGGCTAGGAAAATGTTGGAATCTTTTACTTATCTCTTTCGGTATGTACTCTTTCTTTGCTATTTTGGAATCACGGCGGTTAGCCGGTAGTTATCTCTTTTGGTATGTACTCTTTCCTTGTTATTATTATTTGGAATTACGGCGTTTAGTTATCTTGCTTTATTATTTGGAATTACGGCGTTTAGTTATCTTGCTTTATTATTTGGAATTACGGCGGTTGGCAAATGTTGGGGAATGTTGGTCATGTATGTAGTTATCACGGCGGTTAGCATTAGGAGCATTCTCCGCAGGCGGAGAATGCTGAGTCACGAGTCATGAAGGAACAAGTATAAGAGGAGGAAATTTGTATGTAGTTTATTTCTTCACGCAATCAAGTTTCTATTTACCACAATCCTATCTACAAAAGTTCCCTTGTGATATCCCATCTCGCCAAACTCACCTGTGATTTCCCAAGCCCACAAACCCTTGCCCATTCCCAACTTACCAGCCTTACCTAACCCGCCGCCGCCCTCCTCGCCGCCGAAAACCCCGCGCTGCCTGTCGTCAGTAACCGTGGATACGGATTCTGATAATAGCATACTTATTCAGAACTTGAAGTCGACACAAGAAAGGATGCGGAGGTATGCAGACGCTAAACGAAAGGATGCCCCAGAATTTAAGGTTGGAGATCTGGTCATGTTAGACGGACGACACATACAAACAAGGAGACCAAAAGACAAGCTCGACCACAAAAAGCACGGTCCCTTCGCCATAGAGAAAGTAGTATCACCAACAGCGATGCGCTTATCTCTCCCCCGGAAATGGAAGATCCACAACACCTTCCACGTCTCCCTACTCGAGCCCTACAGCAATGGCAACAGACCTCCCCCAGACCTCCTTCAGATCATCGACGAAGCAGATGACATTGAAGGCAATGAGGAATGGGAAATTGAAGAAATCATTTCGAGTAGGAAAACAAGAGGAAAAGTACTTTACCGAGTCAAATGGAAAGGCTTTCCCTTAAAGAAAGATCAAACAGAAGAACCATATGAATCTTTCATAGTAGGCGGCTTGGGATCTCTCCGCGAGTTCCACTCAAAGAACCCAAGCATGCCGAGGGACCAACGCGTTTAATCAACTCATCATAAGATACCTTTCCTCACTGAGGTTTTAATGGTCTTATCATGAAAACGTGTTGATGGATGAAGGGGCTGGAGGACTTCATCAGAAAAGACCCCGTTTATCAATTACTATAATCATTGTTAGTGATTTCGGGGCGAAATCTTATGAGGGGGGAGGTGGTGTCATACCCTACCCCGATAAGACATTTGAAAAGAATGGGGATTCTTACCTAAGTAATAACTCAAGCCAAAGGCGAGAGCTATTACTAACCACCCTTCATCCACTTCCCGCAGGAAGTAGGATAATGGGGGGCCAGGGAAAAAGTCAGCGTCATCTAGGGCGGGGAAACCCGGGGCAGCCCCCGAGGTGGGTCTGTTTCCGATCAATGACTGCGGTTTCTAATGCGCAGCCATACCTCGAGGAACATACCGCTGCCGCTGATAAAAACCTGGAATACTTATAACCTTAGGGCCTCACTCAAAGACTTACCGAAGCCTTTGAGCGAACGCACCTCTTCCGCCGTATACGAGAAAACCGTCCAGAAAGGGTCGTGGAACTAAGAGACCCGGCGGGCCAGATATACATACGAATAGAAAGGAGAATGTGACGCAAGTAGGTCACCGCAGGAAACAGATATCGAGGTTGATGAGGATAGGAAGGTTAGGAGGGGAAGAACTGTATTTAAGTTTAATGGGATAATGTATTCACGAAACACTTTGCCGTAAAACAAGAAAACATAGTCATATGTGACCGAGGCATTACGCCTGACCGACGGAGGAAACCGGATAAGCCGAATAACATCATACGACAGCGGAGTCTAGTCGGCCGAAGGAGATAAGGAGTTAACTGCCTCTTTGGTTAGTTATCACTGGAAACCTTATCTTCGCAAACGCACCTTCGAACTGCCGATATGACGAGACGACCGTACGACGAACGGAACATCGGACCACCTCCTATTAGGGACCCCCGGAAGGCCCACAGTCTATTGCCGACCATGACGACATTATCAGATCATACAGACGACTTCACCGGATGCGACGGAATCGCCAACCGGATATCGAAATCCGAAGTTAGTTACAGGAACGCGTCGGCCGGTCCTGCAATGCACATTCCTCGAAATGCATTCCGATGCCTTATTATTATTAATGACATCAGTGCAAACGACGAAGAGAACGAGTCTAGGCATTAGCAAACGACTAAGGCATCATCCGGATAACGGCCCGGAGGATGTCTTAAAGTATATTCGCGATATTAGCGTTTTTACCGAAAGTTGCATTTTGTATGGTGGAAAAATCACGTTCAGGTGTAGCCAACCAACGTCTTAGGGTACTTCCACTTCCGCCCACCGCATATTGCTTGCAGGGTATATGAGTGGGGAGCTCAAGATAAGAAAAATATAAAAGTGCCAAAAGCCCCCACTCGAAGAAGCCATCATCCAGCAACGCAATCAATACTGTCCCGAATACAACCACACTTCCCACGAAGGGTTATGGTCATCTTTTGAGTCAATACCCGACGTCCTCAAATATATATCTTACCTCCAATCAATACAATACCTCCGGTCGTCCCTCTGTAAGAAACGACCACCAAACGGAACCGATACTCTCGAAACGCTCCCTGAGATACGCAGGAGAGTTTAAACTTATAACTGTTATCACCTCTACTTTCCGTTAGAAGAATCCCCTTGAGAAGTAATAATTCCCCTTCTTGGAATTATTGCTTCTCTCTTTTCTTTCGGGAATTTCAGAGTTACCCGGCCGTCCATTACCCTAGGACCCCCGGTTTACAGTTGGGTCGTACGGAGCACCGTCCAGACGGCATTTCCGTCCGCAGATTCGAGAAAAGAGCCCCAACAGCTTCTCTTTTCTTTCCTCTGGAGACTGAGGTATGCATTCCGGCGTTCCTTCTCTTCCTCCGGAGTTGCACGGCCTGCCTTCACTGCTCGTCGAGTGCGACCATATGATCGGCGCGCTGACTTGATTTCGGTGCCCCACCACCGTTTCGAGCGAGCAGTGATGCGGATCTTGCGCGCATGTGCGTCCAAGAGTGCCGTCAAAGTCTCCCGTATCCAAACCACCTCTGTCTCCACCTCTTCCTCCGAGCAACGACTGGAGAGTAGCGGTCTGCGTTCGCTTTGATGGCGATAATCTAACGCCGCTTTCTTCGCTCTCTCCTCGTCCTCAAGCCATTCCTTCACCGCCCATCCTCTCGTGGGCGAGTCATAGTCTTCCGGCACTGTTACCGATGTAACTTCCCAAACCAGGGCTTCGTGGTCGGAAGTGGTTGTGTGTTCCGGGTCCAGGAGGGTGCGGGCACTCACGTACGGAGAGAGTTCCATTGTGGCGAACACCAAGTCGATTACGCTGTGGCGTTGTTGTCCCGTTTGTGAGTGGGTTTCCTCTCCATCTCCGACGTAGCGGAGGTCATGCGCGTCCATCAGGTCTTCGAGGAAGAGGTGGTGGATGGGTTGTGTGCAGCGGGGGTTCCACCTCGCGCTGTGCGCATTAAAATCTCCGGCGATGACGGTGTCACGAGTGATTATTCGTGACCATGCTATGTTCCGGGCTGGTCTGACGCCGTCGGATGCTCTCGGAGCGTCGTAGACGTTGACCACCCTCAGTTTTCGAAGTCCCCGACAAAGAATGTCCAGGACTTGAACGTCTCCTTCCCCTTCCGCTGCTAGTTCCTCCCGGGGGCGGACGGTCCAGACAGAGTCCTTGCGAACCCCAACCAGCACCCTCTTTCCCCAGACGAAGTCGAACGCTGGGTGACGCCACCCTTGGAAGATCGGGGGTTCCTGGATTAGGACCACGTCGCTTCCCAGCGTCACTCCGCTCTCCATTATTGCAGTTAGAGCCTCACCGCTCTTCCTGCAATTGTGCTGTAGAACCTGAATTGGTTTCATAATTCAGGTTCTGGGGGCACAACCGCATCTGTCCCCGTCTCGGAAGAGGAGGGGAGAACGGTGTCTTGCGTTGGAGCAAGGATGGAGGAGGATTCGGGGACCCCAACGGATAGGTCCATGGCTGAGGCGTCGCCGGTATCGGGGGCTTGTTGTGAAGTATCGGGAGCGTTGACGGAGGGGGCTGGCTCCTCGAGGGCTGGGCGGGTCACGATTGCGGTGGGTGGAACCGTGCGCGGCATCCTGGCGAGGCGGGCAGCTGCCACCGCGGCCATACGGTCAGGGCACGAATGGTCGTTTGCATAGTGGTTGCCACCGCAGTTGGCACATTTCGGGGTAGGCAGGGTGTGTTTACACGCTGTGCCTCGGGGTTTGGAGCAATCGGAGAGGTCGCATGCGGGGTGGTTAGAGGTGGCCTGGTGTTCAGCGCAAAAGACGCATCGGAAAATTGTTGGTGTTGAGCAGCGTTCGCGGATGTGGCCCCATTTGAGGCATCCAGAACACTGGCTGTCAGGCCCTTCGAAGACGTACATCTCCGCGCGGTGACGTCTGCTGCCCAGCAATACTCCTTTCGAGATTAGCATTTTCGCGGCGGCGGAGCTGCGTACGAAGAAGACGGCGGAGGAGCTCTGGATTTCGCCATTGGCATAGCGGGCTCGGACTGTCTCCGTTTTGCCTAACCACCTGATGTTGGGCAGCACTTCCACACCAGCGTGGTTTGCTTGTACCTCGATTTGGAGGCGTTGGACGCCTTGAGAGCCCTCACCCATGAAGCGATCCAGCGGGACGCCGTGGACTTTCAGACAAACACAGCGGTCGAGTTCCTCAACTCCCGTAACCTCACTATCGACCTCACGCACGGCGTTGAGGATGTCCCCACGGTACAGTCCTAAGAGGGTTGCGGCATCCACACCGGGGACTGTTGTGGCGGTGATGGTGCCTTTGGCATTGCGGGCGACTTTTAGGATGCGGTGGAATTGGGGAGCGTTCTTGAACCACAGGCAGTTGTTGATGGCTGCGGTGAACGCTTCATCCACTTGTTTTGATGCTGGTGCGGCTTCACGACGGGTGAAAACAATGCGGCGTACCTCAGTTGGGAGATTCTGTGCGGGAGCGTATGGATTTGCGGCTTTCTGTTGGAGTTTTTTGGAGCGACGGGACTGGTGGGCGGTCCATTCCTGTGGGGGAGGCTGGGGCGGGAGGTGTACACTGGATGCTGCTGCATATGTTTGCGCAGCAGTGGGTTGGACGGCCACTGGTGGGGGTTTGCGGGGGGCCGGGGCGGCGATGGGCGGCGCTCGGGGGACAGCGGGGGTCTTGAGGGCCCGCACCGCTTGGAGTTGGGCCTGGAGTTCACGATTTACGCTGCGGAGGTGGCGCACCTCGGATTCCAGCGCGGGGATGCGATCTTCCAGCTCTTCGAGGCGTAGTCCAAGGTTGCTTATGTAGTCAACATTTAGGATCGACGATATGCGGGCTACATCATCAGAGCGGCGTTCGCGGTGAGCATGCGACGCGGTGTCTTCCTGCGTTCCTCCAGCGTTTGGTCTCTTGCGTGCTCCTTCTTGGGGAGGGGCAATGATGCGCATGGGGGTTGGGGACTGCGGGGATTGCATCTCGTGGCTCGAGACGCGAAGGGGGGTTGCGAAGATTTCCTCGTCGGTTTGGCTGCGTACACCGAGGGGGGACTGCAGGCGGCCTCGGTAGGGTGCGATCCTACGCGGGGAGGCGATATCCCCAAAGCGGGGCATGCCAGAGGGCCGTGGTGAGGCCAGGGCCGTGGGTGGGTGGGGCGGTGAGGCCGTGAGAATTCTGTGCGATTTCCTAATCAGGAAATCTAAGCGAGAAAGTTGGCGTTGATTTAGCGCCGAAGTGGTGTGTCATGAGATGTTTTCGTCACTTGTCACTCGCAACCCAGGGCCCAGCTCGACGATGTGATATCCTGTGATCCACCTCAATTATGCTTCACACGTCCGGTGGTCGCTCCAGTAGACAGTGGAATCTTCTCACGCGGTAGACATCACTATATATTATGCGTCCAAGATCGTCTCAAGATCGCGGTACACTCTTTTTGACCATGAAAACAACTTTTCTTAGTTGACAAAACCATTCAAAATTCCGAAATATTCACAGTAATTCAGCATGAACCATTCAACGTACTACAACCCAATCGATACAGACTAAACAACTTCTGTGTATATACGTGCTGCGTATATTCTGCTATTTAACAAGGCCAGTCACTTTGACATCTCCACCCAAGTAACGACATTAAATCCTCCTGTTCCCTCGAATCTCAAACACAAAGAATCATGAGTCTTAGTTTCAAAACGCTGTCTTCTAACGATGAAGTAGTCCTTGGCATAAGCGTTTGCTTGTTTGACGTGTTCGAATTTCGCGATCTGTTCAGGTGGTTTGGATCCGACTTGGAGCTTAACGAGGTAGTAGGCAATCGGCATGGAGTATTCTCTGTATTGGGTGTTAGATGTGGTCTGAATGGGAAAAAGTAAAGTTCTGGGACTTACGGATCGGGAGGCTCAATGTATTTCTCTTTTTTGCTGTGGTGTTGACCCATGATGATCTACAGGCGGCTGGGATATTTGTGGTTTGTTGCGATTAAGGTTGCAGAACGCGGGTTGTCAATGTATGTGATACGAAGGTGACTTGACAAAACGATGTGTGGCTGTGTATGATGAAAAGAACAGAAGCGAACAAAGGAGACACAGCAATATATAACGATCGTATTGAATCACGTGGACAGTAAGAATTGAAATTTCAACCTGACATCAAATTGAATTGTAAAGTATAATCCCTCCAGATCCAATAAGAGCACGAAAGTTGTACGAACGAAAGGGTTAATAAACCACTTCACGTGACTACGCCGAGTGATAGTAGAATATCATTCGTTGCCCTAGCCTTTATACAGTGGGACACGACATCCACTTCCGTATATCAGGATTGGAGTTTGGACCATCGGTGCGTTTTCGACGGCCCGTTGCATGGAAGTCTACAACCATCGTACTATCAAGTTAACCCCTCGCGGAGATGTCTTGGAAACATATCACTTGATAATGGGATAAAGCTGTCATTTTTCCACTGCAACCTGTGAATCTATACGCAGTATCGTCTGATTTATGCCCTGAATAAGCCATCTTTGGGGCTCAAAATATCATACAACATAAGCCACTCTTCCCCATCCACCATGCACCATGCACCATACGACTCGTACCTTACTGTTCATCTAAAAAGGCTTCAAATCTGTCTTCGCTCCCCGTATCTTACCAAGTCAAAATGAGCTTGAACTCGCCAACACAACTTATCTCCTTCCGAATTTTCAGCTCCAAAATTTCCAACCCAGTATGGCCGTGCATACATATTCCGAAATGTTATGATATATTAGAATCCTTCAACTCCATTCTCCGTGTCCATCGCCAACACCTCGAACCTCCACCTAATGCTTAATCATCATCACCTTGTGCATTTCCTTATGTACAGTACAAGAATTTTAATATCCACCTTATCGGCTTATCAGAATGGGACAACATCAAAGCAAATAATCGGCTACTTCCGACTTGCTCAAGAGATATTACTGACTTGTGGTTGGGTATCGTGGTCTATGATCAAATATGTAGATGTTATGCTGCTTTAATGGCACGTAGAAAAATTCAATCCGGTTTGTTGTCTTGACAACAGACATCTGGCGGATGTTTATTTCACATTTATCCAGCACATAAAAGCAATTCAGCCCGGAGTATCAAATGCCCATCATCAATAATAAAAACAAAAAGCAAAGTACACGAAATTCGACAATCCCTCCATACAACCAGCAACCAGCAACCAGAAACCTTCAACCCCACCCCCTCATCCCCTAAACTTCCAAACTCCCACCACACCATCACGGCACATCAATCTTCCTACTCCCCACGACAACACCGACCCTAGTCTTAATAACCTTAAACTCCCCAGCCGGTAGTTTCTTCGTAGCAACAATAGTCTCCATACCCCAAGCATCAGTCGTAACCTCAGGCCCACAATCTTCTCGGCATCGGGAAGTGAAAATGTTACGTGCTGCTTGGTTTGCGCTGGAAATACTGCCGTAGATGTTTGCTCCTATGCTGGTTCTGCCGTCGCCTCGCGTGATGTGGATTACGTAGGCTAGTGGTTGGCGCGGGGACATCTTGGGACTTGAGAGGGCGGGATGACTGGTGAGTTTGGTGGATTTGTTGATGGTGGGTAGTTGATAGTTGATAGTTGGCAGTCGACAGATTGTAGGAATTGCTGAAGTGGCGGTATCTTATGTGGTGGAGATTGTAGTAGAAACAAATAGTAAACCGTTCTCTGTAATGGATAGGTGTCTATTGATGGTCCAAAGACGGTAAAGAAGCTCTCTTTAATACTTATCTTAAACCTTACAACCCCCCTCCTAGCTAGCTATCAGGGTCGACATGTTGTCGTCATAAATGGGCCCTTGATCAATTCAATCCCCATCCTCCCAACAATTCAAAAGATGTTTTCTCAACTTTGGCATAAGCGCCATTTCAACCACGTACACCCAACTACATACCCCATATCAAGCTGAGATTTGAATCTCGGAAAAATATCCCCGGCTATATATATAACATCTATAAAACTGTCGCATGATGAACCATGAACCAAATAAAAAGTAACTCCGGAAATATCGCGGTATACGGTCCGGTTTCAACAGCATGATATCCATATCCGGGTTCAGATTTGTTGCAAATATACTATGCATAGAAGAACACCTAGCATGTATGATGCATGAAGTATATAATACTCCGCATCACATACCCAGCGTTGAGCGCGTTGAGCACGTTAAACATGCATTGGCGGTCATCGACTTATCGGTGAGTATAGTAACCCTGAAAAAAACATAATAATTAAATAGAATAGAATATAAACCATCCCATCTGTTATCGGCATGAGATAACCCTTGACCAAATGACGCCGATAAAAGAATGGACACTGGAGTAGGTGGCGAGTTGGAAGTTGAACCTTTAGAGTCTAGGATGAGATAGACGGGTATTATCGGACTATATGTGTTGCGTTGGTATTGGTATTGGTACCCTAGTACATACTGGTATTAATAGGTTTGTGGATATGGAGCTTGTAGAATTCATGTTAGTGGGCGGTGTGGGAATAGGGTTTAGCCCTAAGTATCATGACGTAAACTATAGCTACATACACGGAACAGGGGATAGCGTGCTCACTGCTTGCTATATCACGACCCATGAATTATGGTAATGGGGATAGAGATACGGTTACCGGGATTTTCCTAGGTCGGTGACATGACGGTATTCAGCGTATTTATTTCAAGAGAGAATTATGATAAAGCGGATACATAAGTAGCATACACATATAACCTTCTTCTTCTCTTCTCTCCCATAAACAATGATAACACTCACACACAACCCCCTGTGTCCCATCTGTATTTATGTTACCAATACCAACATTCCGATCACTAGCCACGATTCTTCCTGAATCTTGAGCTACAGAAAGTTCATTATTTATTTCTTTATTATCGGTATCTCTACAAAAATGGTATTTTCCAGGCTTTTTAGTTAAGGATCTACTTTGTATGTATATATGTACCTCTTTTCTTCAGTAACCATGAGAGATTAAGTTAAGATGCCGGATTCTGCTACCCTTCACCTTCATTACCCCCTACACCCCGAATAACAGAACAAACACACACACGCAATTTCTACTTTCTACATCCCCATGTAAGGTTTCCCATTTACCATCTCCCCGATTTTCGGCGGCAAAACCAACTGGCTTTTATCGTATCGTTTATAGAATTCAACCAACTGATTCAAAATATTAGCACATATTCCCAGTGCATCCCTTTATTCCCCCTCTCCCAAGGATAGAAAAACTCACAGCACTAGCACACCTCTCCGGCGCATCCTCCATAACAAAATGTCCCGTCTCAGGCACAACCAACAGCTGGAACTGTCCCTGCATCTGCGCAATCAGCAGCTCTTTATCCAATGTTTCCGCTCCAGTTAAGATCAACAGTTTTCCCGCTTCTCTATTCCCCAGGAACTTCTTTGATAATCCCGTGAACCATCCTTCCCAGAATTCCCTCGTTGCTCCAAGATCTGTGCGCCAGATAAGTTTAACAGAGCTTGTTGCCTGCGCCGTCCCCTCTATGGGCTTTAACAAAGCCGGCACTGAAATCCTTGCAGACTCTAAGTTCCGTATGGGACCAGAACTGGTAGTATGCCATTCAATAGCTCGTTCTTCCGTATCAAACCCAGATGGTCTACCCTCGAGATACTTGCTCATACTGGTCAACGCACTCATGGCGGTTCCTTCTACTACGTCTAATACTGCGTAGCCAAGTAACTCGGCTTTGATTCCTGCTTGCCGCCATTGAGAGGCTGCGTCTACTACTACTGCTCCGCCGAGTGAATGCCCGACTAGGACTATGTTGGGCAGCTTGTTGAGATGGGAAAGGGTTAAAGAGATGACGGTTAGTAAGTCGGAGGTCAGAGTAGAGAGGGATAGGTCCCGGTCGTTGGTCGTTTGCGTGAGACCGTGTGCTCTTGCGTCGAGAGCTAGGATTCCGGCGGAGGGGAGAGACTGCCGGAGGTGGGTTGCTAGTACGGCGAAGGATAATCCTGAGGAACCGGCGCCGTGGTGGCAAATAAATAAAGGACCGGAACCATTGGGAGGTGTGAGGTAGATGTGGTGGGAGTTGCCGGCGTGGGAGAGGGTGAGGGAGGTGGTGAAGTGGTTTTGCCAGGGGGTAGGGGTGGTGGGGGGTTTGCGGCGGGATCTGCCAGGGCGGAGGTGAGTTAGTGAGCGCATCTAAGACCAGAGGATGAGAGGGTGTATAGGAACATATGAATATCTGGGAAATATACTCACTGTCGAGGACGGAAGAAGGGACGGATTGTTCCTGTGGAGCTCGCGGAGCTGGCGGATGAGCTATCGTCGGTCAATGGAGAGCCGGGGACATTGTCGACGCTGCTTTCTTCTTCTTCAGATTCTGGGATCGAAAGAGCGGATAGTTGTGGTGGTGGCATGCCGGGGAGTTTGGAGCGTTGAAGCTGCTTTTGGAGGGAGCTCATGGTGGGGGCATCGCGGGGTTTCGAGGGAAGCTTGCAAGCTGAGACAACGATGGTGGCGTACCCGGTTGCTGTCTAGACTCTAGAGTAGCGACGGTACATATCTAGTAAAGATTAGATTAGATGGGACACGAGACCTGGAGAGAATTGAGAATGTCGCGTGGAATTGGGAATGAAAATATGTGATTCTTTGAATGATGCCTGCAATTAATATCGCGTACAAGCAAGGGGCGAGGATTCTCGGAGAATTTCATTATGGCCTAGGAGATTACTATGTATCGATGCCGAAACATCATAAGGCATCACTCTGCATACGTCTTTGGAATGTAATCGGCAATTCACTTCAAAGCTCGTCAAAGACGTTATAACTATAGTAGCACCGACGCCGAGGCTCAATAAATATTCTTCTCCTTCAGCAGTACGTATAGTGCGTAAGAATGGTATAATTAAAGAATAACGCCGTGCGCCCGAATGTCAAATAAACCCCACTTCCGTTCCTGGTTTCAATCCCATCCTTCATAAACTTGAATACATATACGCTACTCCCCATTACTGCGATTTCTTCTCTTTGCTATCAGCATCGTCTTCACTCATGGCGACAATTACATATGCGATGAGTACGGCGTTGGCTGCGACCGCCGCAAGTGCACCGGCTACTGTTGCGTTTCCTGGGCCGGTTAGCTGAGAGCTCTAGCAGTGCTGTCTCGGAGCTTCTGGCATACCGATAAATAATCTCGTGATGGAAATGTAGTAAGTCCCGAGAGGGCCAGCAATCATGGCAAGAGTGAACATGAGAAGCTTTGCAATGACGGCTCTGCAGGATACGTAGTGATCAGCGCGACATTCGTCACAGCAGTAGCCGTAAGAGCTCACCCGGGAACTTGGACAGCTTGAGCTTTCGGCTTTTCGACGACGGCAGACGCGTCTGTGTCAGCATTGTCAACCGGCTTCTCGCTCGTCTCGGCTTTGACGTTTCTTCGGGTAGACATATTGTGGGGTTGGTATTTTGGAATTGACGGAGAGACGTGTTGAGGGTGAATAGCTGCTGACCAGCTACGTATGTAAAGTTGTCGGGGTGCCTTGTCGGGCGTTCGTGGCGGCTGAAAAATAATTCCAGGCACAGCGACGACGACGACAGCTGCGGTAAACAACCTCTTTTCACACAAATAGCACCGCATTTTCCTTTCAGTTTAACATTCACCGCTTTTTATTACCATCTGCTTACACCCGCGTCTTCGGCAAACTTCTCACCTCCCACAAACAACCCACCACCCGTCATATTCCGTCTGATCATCATCATCAACTTTTATAACATTCTTACTCGACATTCATAACCAACATTCTTACCCAACATTCTTAATCAACATTCTCCCTCTCCGCTGTCAAAGCTCCTCTGTCCGTTGTCCTCACGCCTTCGCTGGCTTTGACTGGCTGCCTGCCGAGCTCGCTTCGCTGGTGATTCCGCTGCTTAATTAAGAAGCTCCCGATTGTGGCTAGGTGCTGGAAGGGTAGTCTAAGCGCCCCCACCACGTCTTTTTTCTCAGTCGCGACAACACGATCACCACTTTCCGCGTCTCCTACGTGACAGCGTAGTTTACTACTTTCTACCTTCCAACACTACCACCAACAACCATCCACCCGTTTACACCGATATTATTCAGATTTACAGCATCATGGATAATGTACAGAAAAAATCGAGGCCATTAGATTCCTCTGACGAAGATGCTGGAAGCCCCAAGAAGCGCAAGATAAGCTTCGAGAACGACGAAGCAACTCTTCCAGAGACTATCCAGGCAGACACCATTCCTACACAACCTCTAAGCTCGGCGGCGTCCAAGACCAGAATCCCATCGACTATTCCTACTCAGCCATTGGGAATTACATCGTCTCCACCACTTCAGTCCTTACACATTACCCAACCGACACAGGCACTGCGACCTCCAACTCCACCAAATAAGGGCGTCATCCAAGTCCCCTGTTCCTCTCCTTTTCGCACACAGCAGTCTACTCCTACAGCTACACGAACCCTCCCACCGACGGAAAAGGGCTCCAATACTGTCAGACCTTTGGACTTTTACAAGAACAGCGCCGCGAACCCAATCAACCTCGATAGCCAAGGTCCTCATTACGTTGCGCCTTCCGATAGCGAAATTTCCGATAATGAAATCCAGCCAGTATTTGCTGGTGCGTCCAAGCAGAACGCCAACAGTGTGGTTCAGGTACCTGTGTCTCCGATCGGAATGCATAACATCAGAGCTAGATATACCTACGCGCCGAAACCCCAAGTTGGTCGTCTAGACTCCCTAAATAAGCGGCCTGGCGCTCCTGGTGGAATTATGCAGCGTCGCCCAGAACCCGCGAAACCGACCGGAGATATCAAACTTGAGGACATCATCAAGTCCGAACACAGAGCTGCTGTGGAAAGGATGAAGAGCATTGCACCAAATTGTTCTATCTCAAAGCTCTTGCATACGCTTATCGAGTACAAAGGCAACTTTGACGATGCCATGGAAAGGATTACTAGAGATGACGGAGATGATGGAGATGTGGTCGATTTGACCGGTGATAGCGTTGGAAGACAATCTTTCAAAACTGCCAACAGAGGAATTGGTGCCGGAAAGGTCGCCATCAAAGACAAGTGGTCTTCTACACAAGCTGTCAAACGGGATCTTACTGCCTCGCCACCCACCGCTGCCCCTGCAAGGAAACGGAAGCTTATCCGTGGAGGAAATCGGGGTCCGCTAGAGAAAGACCGATCCACTTCTCCAGTCGAGGCAATCCAGCTCGACGACTCCGATTCCGAAGCCGAGGAAGACGGCGATTCCGAGGATGAGAGAGAGCTCGAGGAGAAAGTCCTCAAGTACATCAACAAGTGCGATGTTAAGGAGCTTTCGGACTTTGCCTCTACTACCGAGGAGATTGCCAAAGCTATCATCGACGCAAGACCTTTCAAAAACATTGACTCCATCCGTGAGGTGTCGCTAGCTACCGCTGCACCTGCAGGAAAGAGAAGAGGAAGAGCTAAGCCCGTTGGTGACAAGGTCGTTGACGTCTGTATTGAGACCTGGCGCGGATACGTCGCAGTCGACTCTTTGATTCGCAAGGTTGAAGCCCTCGGAAAGCCTCTCGCAGAAAGCATTAAAGCCTGGGGTGTTGACGTTCACACTGGTGGAGAATTGGAGATGACTGATCTTACTGAGTCGGATTCTCACAGCACCAAAGACTCTGGAGTCGGCACTCCAACCGACGATGGCGAGAATGACATCAAGGGTACGAAACGCACCAGGTCTTTCAAGGAGCAGCCCAAGAACCTGCGCGAGGGAGTTGTCCTAAAGGACTACCAGCTCGCCGGTATCAACTGGCTCAACCTCTTGTATGAGAAGAAGTTGTCTTGTATTCTCGCTGACGAGATGGGTATGTTTCGCTATTCATAGATTATGATTCGAAGGTCACTAACAACTATGTACAGGTCTTGGTAAAACTTGCCAGGTCATTTCCTTCTTCGCCCACCTCCTATCCAAAGGCATTACTGGACCTCATCTCGTTGTTGTTCCCTCTTCTACGCTTGAAAACTGGCTCCGCGAATTTTCCAACTTTTGCCCCGCCCTGAAGGTCGAACCTTACTACGGCTCTCAGAAAGAGCGCCCTATGATCCGCGAATCTCTTCGTAAGGACCGATCCTGGAATGTTCTTGTAACTACCTACCAATTGGCAACCGGCGACAAAAACGACCGCGGTTTCCTAAAATCTCTCCGCTTCAACTGCTGTGTTTACGACGAGGGACACATGTTGAAGAACGGATCATCTGCACGCTATGACGCATTAATCAAGCTTCCCGCTGATTTCAGACTTCTACTTACTGGAACCCCTCTACAAAACAACCTCCAAGAGTTAGCCTCACTGTTGGCTTTCATCTTGCCAAGTGTCTTTGACGAAAAGAAGGGTGACTTGGCAAGTATCTTCAAATACAAAGCAAAAACCACCGACGACGAAGAAAGCAACTCCGCCTTGCTATCCGCGCAACGTATCCGCCGCGCTAGATCCATGATGACCCCCTTCGTTCTTCGTCGCAAAAAGGCTCAAGTGCTAAAACACTTGCCGGCCAAGACGCAGCGTGTTGAATACTGTCCCCTCACCGAATCCCAGCAGAAGATTTACGACGACCAACTCACCAGCGCGCAGGACTCAATTGAAGCTCGGGCCGCTGGAAAGAAATCCAGCAAGACTACTTCTAACGTAATGATGCAACTTCGAAAAGCCGCTATCCACCCTCTTCTTTTCCGTGATAACTATCCCGATGAGAAGTTGAAAAAAATGGCAAAAGATATCATGAAGGAACCTCAATACAAGGGCAATGATATGACCTATATCTACGAAGACATGGAAGTCATGAACGATCTCGAGCTTCACAGGTTATGTGAGAATTTCCCCAAGACCATCGGAAAATACGCATTGAAAAACGAAGAATGGATGGACTCCGGGAAAATCGAAGCTTTCAAAACACTTCTTACAGACTTCAAGGAAAAGGGTGATAGAGTTTTGGTCTTTTCTCAGTTTACGCAGATGATGGATATTTTGGAAATGGCCTTGACGACAATGGATATTGGATACCTACGCATTGATGGTTCCACCCCGGTAGAAGCTAGACAGGATCTCATCGATCAGTACCATCAGGAAGAAGATATTATGGTCTTTTTACTGTCTACTAAGGCTGGTGGATTCGGAATTAATCTTGCGTGTGCGAATAAGGTTATTATTTTTGATAGTAGCTTTAATCCTCATGATGATTCGCAGGCTAGTGATCGCGCTCATAGAGTTGGTCAGACTAGGGAAGTGGAAGTTATCAGGTACGTTGTGGCGGCTTGAAATTGGGCATAACAAATTGAGAATAATAAACCGCTAACCTGATCACCAGATTAATAACCAAAGGCACAATTGAAGAACAAATCCTTCAACTCGCAAACACAAAACTGGCATTAGACCAATCCATCTCAGAAGGCGACGAAAAAGCGTTTGAAGGAAAAGCTGAGGAATTGGTTGCCAAAATGTTACTCGAAAGTCATGGTTTGGAGAAGAAGGAGGATAAGGATGAGGCTTAGAAGGCTGTTGATTCTTTGTCGGAGGAGCAGGGTGGGGAGGAGGAGAGGGTGGAGATGAACGGGAAGATGGATGTGAATGGGAAGGCGAATAGAAAGACGAAGGCAAATGGCAAGGAACAAAAGCAAAAGAGCAAGAAAAGGAAGATCGTAATCGAAAGCGAAGAAGACGACGACGATATCGTCTTGGTTCGACCTGCGAGACATAAAAGGGTTAAATCAGAGGATATCGAAATCATCGACATTCAGAAGACGGAAACGGGAATTAATACAAAGGAAACTAACGAAGCTAAAGCTAAAAGAAAGTACAACGCCACCAACACAGACGGGGATATGGCTGGAATCAAAGGAAAGAAGAGGAAGCTTGTACAGGTGTAGAAGAATTTAGAATAGTTTGTGGATGAAAGGAAATGGAATTGGATAGCTTGGTGGATGGAATTCATGCGATGGATTGGAAAAGGAATGGTTACGTAATGGTTTATGTTTATGAAACAAAGTCATGGAGATAAATAAAGCTGGCGAAGTCGACAAGATAGTAAAAGTAAAAGTAAAAGTAAAAGGAAATACGATGGAATCGCTTGGAAATGAGTGGGAATACGATATCGTGCCCCGGCATCGATTGGAACTGGTTGCATGAGTTGGAATGGTGTATACTTACATACATGTCACATACTAGATCATGTTCGGTGTTATCTTACGTTTTTACTACCTCTTTATTCGTTCTTTCCGTTTCTTGCTCCTTTTCTTTTTTTTTTCCCTTTTTTTGTTTCGTTTCGTTAGCGTTTTCTTTTCTTCGTCTTCTTCTTCTTCTTTCTTGAACTCTGTTTTCTTCTTCCATTCCTTTTTCTTCTTCTCTTCTTTCTTCTTCTTCCCCTCTTCCTCATTCTTCTTTTCCTTCGTTTTTTTCCTTCGTTTTTTTCTTTTATACGCTTGGGACTCTGGCCGCACGAGATGGATTGGAAAATGGAATTATACGTGGAATGAGAATATGGAATAGATAGATTGACTGACAGACTTTGTTAAACTATTTGAGTAATGACGGGGTGATGTGGTGATGTGTGGTAAGTTGTGGGGGTGATGTGGTGTGGTGTGAGTATTGAGGAGTAGTGAGGAGTGGTGTGTAGTGAGTAGCGACTGTGTAGTGATAGTGATAGTGCGGATTAATGATACCTAGCGATAACCGTGCGCTGTATAGCGATGATCAGGAGTATTTCATTTCATTTCATTTCATTTCATTGCGTTTTGATTATAAACCGTTTGAGGCCTCTAAAGCTTATACGGGAGTCGGGACCGTTTTTTTTCCTTTTTTTTGATTTTTAATCATACATCAAATCAAGGCTTTTAACACAGTAAGACCAAGCGGTACAGCTATGTTTCCTGTTCCCGAGACTGAAATCTTCTGTTGAGGTAATCCTTTCTTCGTCATCACAGTGATGTCACCTTGATTGAGAAGGAAACTGGTTGGAGATAGTTGTTGGCGAGGATAAGGCGCTTGAAAGTGGACTGGCAAAAAGTGTAGGGAAAACAAAAAGTGATTCATAAACAATTCCACAATACGTCTTCCAATTGCTTTATTTTTCGTAACGCCTGCCAATATCTGTGCAGTTTAGGTAGTTAACGGACTATGGAGATTTATCTTTTTGAAATCCGGTCCTCAAGGGGTATGGTGATATCTGATGAAGGAAATATGGTAATGATGGTGAAGAGTCCCTATCGAGTGTAGAGAAGACTTGGGTATTGTTTCTGGGGTGGATATGATAGTTACAGTGCTAAGTCAAGATTTTATTATGCGGTATTGGATATTGCAATGATGTGATAGACGATAAGTGCGTCGGTATATTGGGGCCTATGTGATGCATCCGCAGTTGTGGTTATATGCATTTTTTTCTTGAATTGACAGGATATGTTGCTTGGATGAAACTATGCAGTGGTCAATACTTATCGTTCAATATTTAGCTTGGTGGAAAATATTCGCTGAATTGAATTTCTCCATCCTGTTACTGTTCCATCATCATGCATGTTCCTAGTCATTAGATTTAGGGGGCATCTATTCCCATCTCAATTATCTGCTTTTCATACCATATACTATCATTAATATCCTCTCCATATTGATGTATTTTTATTTTCATACCGGCTTTTGGCTGATATAAACCCCTCAGGGTTCAAGAAGTCAAAGACAAGAGCTGTGGGTCGAATCAGTCTTGGCACTAGAGGGTATATAATCACCTCAATTCTTCCACTTGATCTCTATACATCCGCCATTATTATCAACGACGACACCACATCACAATGTTCTCAATCCTCGACGACGAGCAACCGCTTGAATCCGGAGCAACGGATACATCATCATCATCATCATCATCATCCGATGACACATATTTTTCCGCGAACTCTTGCCTAGGGTCAGAAACATCCAACCAACCCTTCGCCCCATCTGCGAAATCCTACTCATCTCATCCATCGCGAATACGTACTATGTCACACTCAAACACAGTATCCCACACACCCGCAGCGAGACATCTCTTCAAGCCATCTCACACCCGGAACACATCTCGCCCCTCTCACGCCACTATACCCCCCATCCATAAATTACCCCGGATCCCCGCAGACCAAAACACCTGGATCATTAAATATCTGCATATCAAAAATAACTACCAGACCATCCAAGACCGTTTTAAAATCAACGGAACCCTACAAAAAGCCAACTCAAGCGCCCTGGTATTTTTTCAAGAAGAATATCCTCACCCCGAACTTGATCTTGCGTCTATAACGTTTCGGGGGATTAAAATTTATTACTACAAGAACTATAATAAATCTGATGGTGGGGCTATGTCGGCGTGGATAGAACCTTGTTCTGATACGGCGGTTTGTAAAGTTGGGAGATATAGACTGGGTGAAGGTCTTATTGATGTTCGGACTTTGATTTCGGTTGTGGGTTCGGTGGAGGTGCTAAGGAGAGCTAGGGCTGAGATGGAGGAGTTTTGAGGTTGCGGGGGCTTCGTTAATGAATGATGCGAGTATATAATGGAGGCTTTTTGTAATGGGTTGGTGGGTTGGTTATTGCATTGTTTTGAGTTATAACAGGGCTCTGGTTCTATGCTGCGAGATTAATGTACGAGTATGTACATAAGATGGAAGACTTTGCTGGGTCTGATTGGTTATAATAATTTCTTTAATAATTTAATGATATCGAATAGCGATATGCAACAGCAAGAAGCACTTATCATAAAGTTTCAATGAACCAATTTTCACTAAACTCGTTTCTATTTGCATTTGATTCTGCTCGTTCCAGGATTTGCGTATCTTCCCTTGCAAAAAAGGGGGGGTTTTGAAAACGTATTCACAGGCGTAACCTGACGGGTCTAACATGTTATCGTTAAGGGTAAGGCATTTTCCGGCGATGGCAACAACAAACAGTTAGAAAGTGGATTCAATGCACATTCGTAAGATAAATGTTCAGTCATTTTTATACGCTATTACAATCGAAAATGTCTTAACATCTGCAATGGCTGGTTTTTCCAAAACGTTATGCACTGAAAAATGCTTTATTTTTGCAAAACATGTAACATCTTTAAACTGTTACCGCCACAAACATTTTGCAGTCGGAAGAGTTTTCAGATGCGTTTTCGAAAGCGTTTTTTTTTCCAACGGTATGCAAACATTTTTGAGATATCATAACGCTCGGTGGGTGACATCTGAATGGGGACTAGCCGCATAACATTAGTGCTGAACTAAATCCACTTGAAAGGCCAGTCCATTCAAATTCACGTGATTATCCACATTACTACCACCACAATTATCTATGAAAAGGTACGTGATTAGCCACTTTAAGATCCCCACAATTTTTTTATTGAAAGTCACGTGATTACACATTGTTTACAAGGCCAGCTACATCGATACCATCGATAACCCCCCCTCCTGCCCCCATCATCTCTAACCCTGCTGGTGCTGCCACTTTGATCACGATTTTCACCACTACGCATGCAATATATTTATCGTTCCACGGCTGCTACAAAATAATCCGATATTCTATTCCTTTACCAGCGATCGGATCGTTCTACATTGATTTCGGACTCGGACTGTTAGTTCCTTGAGGACAGCTTCTAGTTGCAGTAAGGGGAATAAGAACCTGTCATCACATCAGCTCATGCATCAGGAATACAAAACAAGTCACACGAATGATGAACATTCCTTGAGATACAGACACGATTTCCTTGGTATTAAGGTGACATCCATATTTCGACCATTATATCTTCATATATCTTAAATGGCTTATCGCCAGGGCATCGTGTCAGAAGATTCTTAGAGCCTATTGTATACATCAGATGTAATTCTTTTGCGTTGAATTGCCTGAAGATGGCTTGGTTAAATGGTTGCTTGCTGAATATGGCTGATTCCAGAGGGAACCATTCGCCAGGGTGGCCGCACAAGGTTGCTACAATCAAGTCAGCACATATTCCCACAGACAGGGTCTATTGGAAAGATTCTTACTCAGCGTTGGTTCTTTAGAATCCTATGAAAACTCATCGAAATGTGGAAGTATCACGATGTTTAGATGCCGCAATGCATTTTAAGCGTTCTGAGAGTTTGCACAAGAAAACGCGTTCGATATTACGCGCTTACAGCGTGAAAAAATGTCTACATAGCGCTAAAACTTTTCTCATCTGCAGAAACGTTTCAAAAACATTTTAAACCCCCCACCCCCCCACCCCTTTTTTTTTTTACAAGTGTATATACTATGCGCATTTAGGTATGCATACAAAACGTCCTCTGCCACCTGAATCATGTGATTTTGTAACCGATATAGCCCTAATAAACATATGAGCGGTAGAATTGTTCTCTGCATACATTTATATGATCTATCTGTGGGAAATTCAATTCTTTTGATTTTGTGCAGTGTCATAATTGTCTGCGTTGAGATGTTGTTGCGGGATTTGAACCCCTGTCGCGCTAGATCTACCTAATACAAAGTACCTGACGCCATACATACATGTAGCTACAAAACCCCTCAAAAATATATGTGGATGCAGCAAGAGAAAAATCGTGGTAATTACACTGCAAAGTTGCGCATTAGCGTGTTTTTGTGCAGCACTTATAGTCATTCCACGGAAGGTACATAGATCATCCTGAGACCGTGATACCAACGGAAGAGCAGAATGGCAATAGCCAAAGCTGGCGCTGACCGGGTCAGTATCAGTGACCGGAGGATCAGCAACGGATCGGTAAGATTAGGATTGAAATTGCGGATGTTAGATCTCTGGAATGATCGAGGATAGTTGGATAGCATGAGTAAGGAGGATGAAATAATGGACAGTGCGGTAAATATATGTAGGATTGACTGATGTACTAGCATAGGGAAGAACACATCTTGGATTTTTAGTACATCAAATATGGAATTAAATTGAAGTTAGGTACGAGCACTCTTTTCTGGTTCACTGAAGTCAACTCCCGGGGCAGACAGCCGTCGCCGTTGCGGCATCATGAGACATCACACGAACGCGTGACTTGTGACCCCACTCTGACCCGGTCACTGATATGTCACTGACCCGGTCAGTACCAGCTCTGGTAATAGCCATAAATCACCCCATATAAAATATTGATTGGCATACTAGTGCTGCCAACCCAGAACATGCTTGCCAGACGTAACCCTGGAGCCACCCAGATTCCTGCCGTTATCCACGGGTCATCACATTGGCGACTAGATGCCGAATTCTATATTAATCGGTCAGCCCCCAGCTGACGACGATGTTGACAGTCTGTCTCTCCAGTCCACTCAACAAAAGACCAAACACAAGTCAACGCAATGCTTGAAGTTGATCCATCCCTGGTGAGTTTCACTTCTAGTATTTCCATAACTTCTATTCTAACTACCCCAGCTTGAAAGACCCGAGGATGAAAACTATGATTCGGCTGGCTATGATACCAGCACGGCAAGTCTCACGTCATCAGTGAATCAGTACATCTTCGAGAACGGCAGACGATACCACGCTTATTATGGACCTGATAAATATCTTCTGCCTACAGATGAAAAGGAACAAGATCGGTATGCCGAGAAATGACCGGAAGAATAGCTGGTTGAAAGCCTGTTTGGCGGTGGATACTGATCAACGGCGCAGACTAGACTTGAACCATGAAATGATGCGGATGGTATGGGACGATAAGCTCCACGAGGCTCCGCTTAACGAGCCACATCGAATCTTGGACATCGGCACGGGTACAGGTATATGGGCGATAGATATGGCAGATCAATATCCAATGGCGGAGGTTATTGGTACTGATCTAAGCCCGATACAACCACAATGGGTACCTGCCAATTGGTAAGCTCTTAATACCTTTCTATCCGCCCATGCTAATTCTTGGGACAGTCGCTTTGAGGTTGACGATGCCATGTTAGAATGGACCTTCAAAGACGTTAGTTTCCGTCTTGTTCAATAGTAATGCAGCTACATTGATGAATCTTTATTGATATATAATGATTCTAGGATTCTTTTGACTTTATTCATGGTCGCAATATTGCCTCGGGAGTTAGTAATTGGAACCATCTTATTAGCGAGATGATGCGGTAAGTAAAGCAATTTGTCTACCACGCCGCTGACGTGTGTCTTTAGTTGTGCCGTCCCCGGAGGTTACGTAGAACTCTGCGAATACGGCATCACGGCGAATTGCGATGACGGTACTATGAAACCCGACAATGGCATGAAGATATACGCCGACTATTTGCGCGAAGCCATGAGTAAGATGGGCCGGCCGGCGCCGAAGCTACAATCCATGAAGTTGCTCTTGGAGGAAGCAGGGTTCGAAGACGTCCATGCTATGGAAGCTAAAGAGCCATTTGGTCCATGGCCAAAGGATCCAAGACAAAAGAGAATTGGTGCAATGTCGCTGCTGAACTGCGAAACCGGAATCGAAAGTTATGGAATGGCAGCATTTACTCGGGTTCTGGGCATGGATGTCGAAAAAGCTCGTGCTATTTGTGATGCCGGACTTGCTGCGGTTCGCAACAAAAACTATCACATGTACGCCAAATAGTAAGTACCCCCTTTCAAACCATTTCAAAGAAAACATAGGAACATTTCTAATAATAAATAGTTATCGCGTTTATGGAAGAAAGCCAAGAGCATGAGCTAAGCGACGTGTGACTTTCAGATTAAGGTTTCATGTGATGGCGGGATGAGGTTTTGTGTAGTGAGTCATGTCATTGGGTCTAGTAATAAATATCCCTTTTCTCACGCCACTGTGATCCTTCGAACATGTAACAACATGAATATGGTACATCGGGTTTTATTTTATTTTATTTTTATTTTTATTTTATTTTTATTTTTATTTTATTTTTATTTTTATTTTTATTTTTATTTTTATTTTTATTTTTATTTTTATTTTTATTTTATTTTTATTTTTATTTTTATTTTTATTTTTATTTTTATTTTATTTTATTTTTATTTTTATTTTTATTTTTATTTTTATTTTTATTTTTATTTTTATTTTATTTTATTTTTATTTTTATTTTATTTTATTTTTATTTTTATTTTTATTTTTATTTTTATTTTATTTTATTTTTATTTTTATTTTTATTTTTATTTTTGGTGGGGAGGGGGGGGGGGAGCGCAAAGTTTCCGCGTATTAACCTCTTTAACGTCAAAAGCGCACCAGACATCCCTGTGAATGAAAATACCATAACAACGTTTTGTTTCTTTATTTATTTATTTATTGAATCATACGCTGACCGAGGCCTAAAAGGCCCATGCAGGAAAAAACAACAAAACATCCATACCCGTCCTTGTGAAATTAACCACCTTATGAGGCCCCCCCGATCTCCTTTACCCCAGATATCCACCTGATTACGATATGAAAAAACAAAGAACAGAAAAAGAGAAAACAAAATCAACACCGAGAAAAACAAAAAAGTGACATAGATCACCACGAACAAACACCTTCGTTTAAATGTAAATTCTGAGTGGTACCTTTATGGTATCCTACTCCAATCTCTTTCCCACACCTGTCCGTTGAAGAAAATCTAATACATGTTCTGTCAACCGTTCATCTTGGAACAAAGCCACCAAATTCATCCTTGTCCCTCGACCCATTTTCTTTCCTTTCACCTTCCCAACCTTCTTCTTCAGTACCAAGAGATCTCTCTTCAATGCCTTACATCCGCCAAACAGATGTCCCCGGATTCGTCTTTTTCCAGAATTGCAAAACCAGCAACTATCCGAATCTTTCTTCTTGATTCGTACAAGATGTGTCCCAATTAGAGCGTGGCCGGACGCTAATTGCAGGAAAACAGCTGCTTTCCTTTTTGGGATCTTCTGAAGAGCCTGTCTTATTCCCCAGGAATTTTTTGGTCGGTAGAACCGGCTTTTTTCCAGGTTTGTTTGAATCCATTCTGTTTTGTTTTCCTTCCGATACCTTCTCTTTCGTATGAAAAAAACAAAAACGTTTATCATACAAGAGCCATCGGACCCCAGTCAGTATTGATTATACAACTCAAGATTAAGTTTTCACGATGGCGTTTGTTCTTAGTGATGTCTTTTACTATGTGTTTAAGGTTTTTTGTTTGGTCTCATCATGAATCTGGTAGTTAGCCGGAAGTTTCGTGAATGATTTCCGACATAAATATTTCCGCCAGTTCCCAAAACGAGTGATAACATATGCTTATGGCCTTTATCGACCAGTCCAATTTCATTTATTTGACCCTCGAATGTCTTTCTTTTTAAGATTATTCCTTACAATTTGATCGTTCGTTTATGGTGATTGCCCAGCGTCGCTGTCTGCCAAGGTGACGTCACTTGGAACTAGCTGTTAGCTCGGCAGACTGAAAGTAATCATCTTGGTACCTTAAAAGATCAACCGGATGCTAAACTTTGATATTGCTGACCGGAGTTACATGATTCTTCCGATTATTCCCTACCACACATGTTGATTTGGTAAGGAGGAGAGTCTGCGGGTAGTGAATTGGCGTTGCTCCTCCGGCTTGGAACGTATTTTGTATTCCTTATATATTATTTGTTGGATGTGATTTCAGCATCGTTTCTCCGGCACTTCACGATATTTTCAAAATTTGCCTTACTTCTTAAGTTGGTATGGTTACAGCATTTCAGGATTGCAACAATGTTTCTTGGAGAAAGTAACCACTCCTTATAATGTAATGTGAGCTTGTCAAGCGGTGCTTCTTAGATCATTTGATTGTTAACTTTAGCAACTACAATGGAGTGCTACACATCGAGCGGGAACCTAGGTTGTCTATTCCTCGTCTTATGGGGTCGGAGAAATGTGGCAGCCCGGGACAAAAGGGCGAAGTCTGATTGCAGACAAAGTGGAAGAGTGTGGAGGAAGAAAAGTGTTGGAATACTGCCGGAAAAGTACTTGTAATTACAAAGGTTTCGGAGTGCATAAAGGGTCAAGAACGAACAGACAACTCAATCAACTTGCCTGTGCATCTGTGCGTTTTCACAAGAAGATCGGGGGCTGAAATGATGCAGCATTACTTGATACTGCACCCCCTGGTATGCAATGCCGTGGAAACCATCACGAAGTGTAGACTTTTAGCTTCTCGGCTTTGTCCACAAAAATTTTTAACAGCAGGAAGTGTCAAATTACTGATTAACATTGAGTGGGAAATGAGTGATAAAAGGTTATTTTCTCATATATCGCATACAACTGTAGCCTTATGGCAAGTTATACCTTCTGTAAGTATCCAGCGGTGGCAAGCCACTGCTGGAGTTAGACCTCACGGAAGCTAGAGTGATAGGAAAACTCTCCATATCACTTCCGACGTTCCAGAAAAAATTGAAAGGAGAAAAATGCTTCCACATACCGTAAAGCGGTTGTAGTACCCAAAAACATTTCCTGTACTATCATCTTTGATGACAGAAATGCTGTCGTGAGAAACTAAACTTTTGGACCAGAGCCAATTTGTTTTTTTCTACGTTTATTTTCGCCTGGTAGACACTAAAGATTCGTTTATATATTTTGCAGCAGTTGAAGAAAGTTTTCGGCAGTATATGCGGTATTGAATTCAAAAATGGAGTATTGGACATTGCGCTATAGACCACCTGAAAATTACGAAGTGTTATAGCGTTCTCAAAGTATCACGATGTTTAGATGCCGCAATGTGTTTTGAGCGTTCAAAGTGTTTCCACAAAAAAGGCTTTTGATATTATGCGCTTACAGCATGAAAAAATGTCTACATCGCGCTAAAAACTTTTGTCGCGTGTAGAAACGGTTCACAAACATTTTAAAATCCCCCTCTTTTTACAACTGTACCTCTATTTGTGTCCTGTATGGGCCTTTCAGGCCCCGGTCAGCATATGATTAGCTGAAGAAAAAAAAATAACCCTGCGTGACATCCCATGATTGACCCCCGGGGTTAAATCCCACCACTGCCTCCATTGCAGACTGAATATTTGACCCATTTGACATTTACATTTATCATTGTCTCTAGATTTCCCAGTATCTACCCTTCAAAAGTCCCCATCACGACCCCTCCCCAATAGTGAACCAACGAACTTGAATTACTCCCAGCCAATAATTTCCCTCCCCATATATGTACACCAACCCTTTTCTTATCACTCCCTCAAGTTTCAACCACCATCACAAAATTCAAAGCAACATGTACCACCATGCCAAGCCCGCCCACTCCTGGTCTAACCCAGTCGCGGCAAAGTAAGCCCCCACAACAAAAAGCATGTACCATTCAATATTCACGAAAGCTAATATTTCCCTAGCCCAAACACCCGCATTGGGGATAACGTCACGACCAGGTCGGGTTATACTTACTATGACCCCCTTGCTGATTTCCCGCCAATCTATTCCGTCTACCATACTCCATATGAACACAGACAGGAGTTTCCTGATTCCTTTAATGATGGGAGATCTCAAGATCCTGCGACGGAATTCATGAGCTATGAGCCGAGACAGGTTACGGATGAGGAGATTGATGAACTGGCGGTTTATTTGGGACGGTTGAGTTTGGATAGACATCATGGGTAGGTGGAATGTTATTGTCTGGTATTTGGAATATTGAGGTGATGGAATGCTGACGATTTAAAGATGGGTGGAAGAATTGGAGGATAGACAAGCTGCATCCCCGAGGTGGATTGCATTCGCGGCAAAGATACTGGTGGGATTACTTGTGGTTTTGGTGCTTTGGAATGGAGAAAAACAGTGGGGTGGCCAGGTGTATCAGGATTTTGTAAAGGCTAGAGAAAATGGGAAGCCGAGCCCTGCGTGGATCTTTTAGGTATCGGTTGGCATGTCATTTGGGAAATTAATTAATTGGGAGTCTGAGTGGTTGTTGGAAGGAACGACGAAAGGGTTTTAGATGCTATTATATGTGAACTGAAGAAATGGAGGTAATTAAAGAATTAATATCAACTGTGATTTAAACAAAGTACTTCGAGTGACATTACCTACAATCGTAAGTCATGATCGCTACCTGTATATTTCAATGTCAATATTTCATTCAATAACCAAGTATCATACGTAACCACTATCCTGTAACCCGAGGCCTAACAAAACCACCCTCCCCACATTTCCCTTTTACCATCACCTCATCCTCAACCCTGATATCAAAAACACCATCCACCATGCTCCCCAACCTCTGCAAGATCTACCAAAACATCTACAACACCTTCTTCCCCTTGTCCCCGGAACCCACTAAAATAACCCGCCATTCCCATCTCTGGCTCATAAAATACCTCCACGCAGACCTAACCATTACCGATCGCACCGTCATCACCGGCAATATCGAAAAAGCCAACTTCGCCTCCCTGATATATTTCGAGGAAAAGTACCATGGTTCTGAGAAGCCATTTTATCTTACCGTCGCTGAGGTGGATATCTACATTGCTCCGCTAGACGTAAAGCAAAACTCCTTAGCGGTACCTTTGGGGATACCGTCGGCAGCTCCTCTAGAGGCTCCGCCAGCACCACCGCTGGATAGTAACCCACCTTCTGCTTCAGAGAAAACAATCCACCACTACATCCCTACCCTCGGAAGACCCCAACACCATAATAGCAGCCTGGGCAGAACCCTGCGAACCAAAAACAGAAGCAAGAAAAGAACGGTATCCAAGCGAAGAATGTTATTGGGATAATCTGGCGGGGTTAATCACGGCGGCACGGAAAGCGATGGTCTGGACGCCGAGGAGGAACAGGCTGGAGGATGGGATTGGATGGTAGGGTATATGCATCGTAATATTATACAGAAAGAGAAGGAGAAGGGAGAAGATGGAGCTCACGAAGATGAGGTGGTGGAGAGTCTGAAGATTAATATCAACGCTGGGACGGATGGGATAATTTACATCCTTCACAGGCTTTGCAGGCTGCACCAAAACCTGTGCTTGAGAGATATAAACGCATAACAGTCAGTGGAACGAAACGGCGGGTATGCGAAGATGCAGAAATTTATTTTCAAGATGCATATCCGTCTTGTCAAGATACATCCGAAACGGTGGGGGAAATGGAGATTTGGTCGTGTAAGAATTTGGGAAATATGCAAGAGGGGGATTTGGTTGCAGTTTGGGTAATTCCTGAGAAGCTGGTGAAGTGAGCTTTAGGATGATTAGTCGGATGGGTGATGAATTCTGTGTCTGTATGTAGCAGGGAATTCATTGATTTCGAGTTTTCTTTGGCGGATATGTGGATCTGTTTTTAGTAATTGCAGTATCATCCGGTGCCCTGTTATCTACATGGTTTTGATCAGCGATTATTAGCGAACTGATGGAAAGCATTGTCGATGTGAGTTTGCAAGTGCGTGTCGAGTGTTTGTTGATTTTATTCGTGCCGCCTTCAAAAGGCGAGTATGTGGAAGCGGGAACTAGGAAACACCGGTATCTCCACGATCTAAATCATCAAAAAAATCATCAAGAAAGGACTGTATCACTCAATGAAGTCTTTTATTTCAGATGCCAGCGATGACAATCTTCATAACGCGATGAGTTTTGACAACTGAGTGGTGCAGGTGTTCGAGTGACCAATGTTTGCTAAGCGGGTCTTATTTTAATTTTTTA
>JAJJXM010000153.1:0-31627 GCA_024516155.1 Pyronema omphalodes | reverse complement strand
TGGTGGATCTATCATTTTATTCATCACTGTATATATTGTTGACGACCAATACTAAGAATGAATAAATATACTTGGTTATAACATAGGTCTAGGGCTCTGGTGTATCACTGCTCCAGACTTTTGTCGCCTCATGCAGTTGCAAATGCCATAGTGACTATAGCTGTAGGTAGATATTATTGGCAATGTCTGTGTCCTCGCCTGCATTGTGAGTAAATGGCGGCAACGATAGATATTTCAGCAAGCGCTTTTAAGTTCAATCTAAGTTGTCCTCTCCTTCCCACATACAATGATAAATAAGGGCCCTAATTCGAGCATTTTATTTCAATACCCAGCATCCATACTGTACGAGATCTTTATCGGAATGCAAACACTAATGCAAAATTAAGTATCAAAAACTCATTTCATTCATAGATCCGGTACTAAGCTACTCATAACAACATCATAACCCTGATCCAAAATCAGCATTATATATCCCCCATTAACTCCCGTCTCACTACTCCAAACACCCCCCAGAAATCCTTTCATATACCTCAGGGCAACTCCAAAACTCCTCTAAGGATTTATTCGAGGGTCTTCTTGGCCCTATTAATAGCATCCTCAACGATTCCCACCCAGCGTTTAGCGCCTTCCCAATCCTTATCCCCAATATTCTCCACAATACCCGGGAAGGTGTCTCCTGCATATCCAGTCCATTTTCCAGGAGCATAAACAACATGCTTAAACCAGCCTCTCTCATCCAATCCCTTATCATAACAGAAAGCACGGTCGAGAAACTTGTATCCAGTGTTGATTTTCCTGGCTTTATACCAAAGCAAAACCCTATGCCAGAGAGGTTGAGGACGGCTAAGAGCCTCTGCAAGACGAGCTGCTTTCTCGTCATAGTCCTTTGATACGGCAGCAAAGGAATCAATAGTTTGTTGAAGGTTTCCTAAAGCTGTAGTCAAGCCTGAGTCGGTACTGGGCGGAAGGCTGGACTGGATTTTGTTCAAGTAACTCTTCAAACCAGAGGCGTAGTTAGAGGCAGAGAAAGGTACAACGCTACTCTCTGAGAGCTCCAAAGCAATCAATCCCCAAATCTTAGCAACTGCCACGTGGTAACGGAATCCAGGGTCTCCAAAACGCTCCATCCATGCAAAGGAATCATAGTTGGAGTGGTAGTGGTAAACAGTCTTGGTCTTGGAGTAGTCACTGAATCCCATATCGATAGATGGGATACCCAAGAAATCTTGGAAAGCTGTGTAATCAGAACCAGATCCTAGAGTGGCAATTTTCTTGGACCAAACATCGTGTACTGTGGTTGAGATGTTGCCTTGGCTTGCTGACTCGGGATCAACGATCTTTGCGGTGGCACGGTGAAGAAGCCCATCAAGAAGAGGGTTTGCACCAGCAGCAAAATCAAATGAGGTGGCAGCTACATCGACGTTAAGATAGGCTAAAGCTCCGTTGGCGAGTTCTTTAGCATGGTCTTCCACCCATTCAGTAGATCCCAAGAGTCCATACTCTTCTCCGTCCCAAGAAGCAAGCACGATAGTACGAGCGGGTTTCCATCCGGCTTCTTGCATCTTTCCGAAAGATCTCGCAACCTCATTCAAGGCGGCGGAACCAGAGTTGGGGTCACCGGCTCCACCGACGATCCAGGCGTCGTGGTGGTTACCAAGAATGACAGTCTCGTCTTTGATATAACCTGGGATCTTTCCAATGACGTTCCAGAAGGGGGTAGTGACGTATTCTTGCTCGTTGTAAAGGTTGAGCTGAATACCAGGCGCGGGACCGATAGAGTAGTCTACACCCTTGTGCCAGAGCCCTCCAGTCTGCCATTGTGATCTCTTGAATTCCTTTGCAGAAGGTCCATGGCCATTAAGCTGTTTCAAAATGGGGATAGCAGCTTCGTAGGAGATGGGAAGAGAAGGGATAGATGGGATGAAATGTTGAGGGTCCTGACGAGGGGCACCAGGTTTGGATGCGTAGCCGGGAGTAGTGGGGTCACCTGGTTGCATTGACAGGTACTGCACACTCCCACGCTGAACGGAAGAGGGGGCTCTGGCGGGTCCCTCGGGATAGGCGGCATATCCAGCGAGTTCGGTGATGCCATTATCATCACCGGGGTCGGTGAAAAGCACAACTCCGATGGCGCCGAGTTCCTCAGCACGCTTGACCTTTAAACCACGGAAAATACCCCCGTAACGACAGAGAACAATTTTGCCCTTGAAGTCAATACCGGCAGCTTGGAGGTCTGCGTAGTCGGCGAAGGTTCCGTAATTAGCGTATACGAATTCGGCAGTTACGTTACCGCTACACCGAGTTAGAAATGAAGCTTAAGACAGCTATTAGAGAGCTTACCTCGCGGAGTATCCGTGGAACGTCGGGATCCTATCAGGGTGCGACGAGGTTGGGTCCTCCTTAAAGATATCCTCCTCCAGCTTCGCCTCGTAGATTAATTCACCAGAGGCCTTCACCATGCCTAATCTATGACCCTTAGGATAATTGGCATACATATCATATGACACAATCTCGCTCTTAATTCCATAGCTCTCCCACAGATCCCTCGTCCACTCCATCTGCGTTAAATTCTTTCCCCCAAGATGAGGAGCCTGGGTATAGTAGTAGCTGCTCTCCTTGATCTTTTCCACATCCGGAGTAGCCATCATGATTTCATTTAGCACTTCAATTGGGACGCGTTTCTCGTGCCATGACGTCGCAGGTTGGTCGCGACCGACAAGCTTGTCATATCCACCGCCGGGGAAAGGAAGGTCCGGGAAAATAAAAAGCGCAAGAGCAACGTAGAGAAGACCCGCGCCAATAGCTCCAGTGAGGGCGCGTTTGAAGACGCGTTTCTTTGGTTGTCTAGGTTGCGAATATTCAGGGTAGTTCGATAAGAGCTGTTGGTGCGCTTCCAGCTCTTTTAGGGACGTCATTGTGCTGGTGTCAAGATGTTGTCGACGGTCCACAAATGGGTGGGGAGAGGTCTATTATATAGGTATATCCCACTCGCGGAGTTCTGGGTTCCCGGAATGGTATATTGCGGGTTGTTGCGCCGTGAGCATACAAATTGTGGAGATATCGAATTGTAACGTCATTGCGCAAGCTCACGTGAGGTTTAGGGTTGCTTTGACCGCGTCGGAGTTTGGCCGGCGGGTCCACCTTCTGTTACCGGGAATTTTGCGGAGGATAATTGATAATCCTCAGGGAATAGAACATCGGTTAAGAATTGAGTGTTTTATCAATAGAAAATAGCGAGCTGCGAAATTGAGCAAGAAATTGAAAGATCAGTTCATCTGTCGATGTTATCAATGATTCGATGATAGAATACCTTGCCATATTGATCCATAAAGTTGCCATTTCCAGACAGCACGACTTCTTATGATCGCCTCGGTAGATCTAATGTCAAAGCATCCCCAAAAGTGGGGCTGTCAATGGCTCGCATATCTGGCAGCTCTCTACTGGGCTGCCGAAATAAGCTTTTGAGCTTCTTCTTTCCCCGCTGGATCTGCGCTGCGCACGCATTATCAACACATTACCCGCTCCGGTGAATCTCACGGTGACATCCGAAGAGAACATCTGAGCTGTAGGCTTAGGGCTTAACTATTTATCCATCGCACATCTACTTGATAGACTTGATATAAAAACCGGGACAAAGCCCGTGCCAAGAGTGCACCAAACGACGGATACAAATTAACATTACTCGATATGCCCGTTAAGAAGGTATCAGTTACCAACTCTCCGGGCTTTAAGTCAATAAATGCGGAATACAAAGCCCGCTGTGAGGTGAAATTGGAATAAGAGATGGATCTAAAGAATGCAGTGGCGGGATTTCGCGGGAAGCAGAGCTGTGTTAAAGAATCACATATGATGCTACAATATTATCGACGTCTATATCAGATAAACATTGAGTAAGCAGGCAACCTATAACTCAATCTGATATCATACAATTTATCGGAAATTTCCGGTGATCGAACATCAATCACGTCAATCTCGGGAAATTTTTATCCCGGCTGATACCACGCATTACAGTATATTGATGATTCACCATGACTTATCTCCCCACTTGAATAAACAAAGAAGCCTGTAAGGAGGGTGAGGAGAGACAAGAACAGCTCAAAACGAGTGCTTCACGGAATATCACTGAATTACTGCGCAGAGAGCAGAGGCAGAAAGTATAGTACATATGTAAACACATTCACGTTGGTACTCCAAATGCTTTAAATCCTCCAGATTCATAAATATGTTTCTATCAGTACTTGGTGGATATATGTCAATTCTCAGTGGGTTGTGATGATTGGTCTGTCCTCGAGTAGACTATTTGGCATTCCGTATGTTAATAGCCAGTAATAGAGCTAGAGTTCACCACAAACCTCCATGATACCAAGTCTACAAGTGATGTAACGAGGTAGTTCTATCTACTAGCTGCTTCTATAACTGTACCGACATGTAAACTGTACTCAGTTGAAAGAAATACAAATCAAAAGAAATATTCTTTAAACCGCAGCCCCCAAGCAGACCTCCCAGTCGTACAAACCAGTTTAAAATGACGACCAAAACGGACTGTACGAACTGTTGGAATATGAGAACTGTACGGCCACCCAGTTCAGTTTACTGTCAGTAATATAAACTGGTTAAACTGCGAAAACCAGTTAACTGAATGCAAGGCTTGGCAAACCAGGTGAACTGTTCAAAACTGCGAAAACTGGTTTGTCCGGAGGAACTGGTTTATGAAGGGGAAATAAATATCATTCAGTGCATGCATAAAAAACTTCTATCCTAATTTGGTCCTCAGAAATCACAACTGACGCCTACAAATGAAGCTCTTGAGCCCCTCAATGACTTCCAGAGTATTTGCCTGCATTAAATGGCGGTCCGATATAATGATCCGCTTGCATTTGGAAAACAGCAGCCCAGACGTGGCAGTCATCGCGAGAACTGAGAGAATGTTCACCGCCATTTTGTCAAGGCTAGGAAATCTGGTTACCAGAAGCTGGTGAAATGAGGAGGGTTGAGGTACTGGCAGGCTCGGCCACCGGTGGGTTCAAACGAGGTTGAATACAGTATTTATTCCTGCATGCACTGGTTCCCGATGCGGTTAAACTGGTTTGTATTTATCGAGTCCGTTTAATCAGTGCACTGCAGTTACCTGGTTCTATGGACCCCTGAAAACTGAACCAACTGTCTATCCGGGACACCAAAACTGCACCAACTAACTGTGAATTGTCAGTTCAGTTTACCTGGTTTACGATTTTACCCGGTAAACTGGCTATACGGTTGGGAGGTCTGCCCCCAAGCTCCAGCATATGATACTACCAAGCTACAAATGACAGTCAGTGGTCAGGTGTTATAACATTAGGAATTCATAAACCCCATCCTAAAGCACAAAAGCCCTTAAAGATTGAAACTCATGAATATTGGAAATGTTGTTTATGATAAATATCTGGCTGATACAAATCAATGTAACAATCCGGAGATTATTGCAGGGGATTGGACGGACGGGCTGGTACGGTTGTAACAGAAGGTATCAAATACAAATCATGTTACGATGATATCGATAATGTTAAGAAGAGACTAGTATTGCTGGAAGATATCTCCAAGAGTTTCGGAAAACGGCCTGGTGCGTTGAAGCTGGGCAAGCGACAGTTAACAGAACTATTTGTGGAAACTCATCGTATTCGGGTGCTCAATATGATAACATTTTTCTTGGGATGTATATTTTGCAGTCCCGTTTGGTTTTATGAAATACTACAGTTACCTTCAGAAAACATTTGGGACGACTCCCCTTTTCCAACGAATTCCATCATCATCGAACTACTACTAGCTTTTCCATTGCTCGTTTCTGGTTCCTAATTAAAGTAACGCCTATGATAGTGTCCTTCAGACCCTTTTTCTCCTTTCTACTACTTGGTACAAGGCAAGATCTTTCAGGGTTCTCGATGATTGACTCGTTCATGTATGGGAAAACAAAGCTTTTATATAAGGACTAAACGCCAAGGATTGGAAAACTCGTCTACATTCGGTAGCCACTGATTCGCTCAACGAGCATTCTCGGCTTAGACGTTCTGCTACAAATACAGGAGATTATGTATTTTGACCATCATACTTTCTTTTTTTTCAGGAGATGACGTTTTGATGTTGGGGGTGGAAATTTGAATGTGACTGTTTCAAATATAAAGCTCCTGGACCCGGCTTAGTTTTCGAGTGATCACCTATGAACCCACAGCAAACTCTCCCCAGGAGGCACATAGACTCCGTTACCCAAGTCCTTTCTACAGAAATTCTCCGAGTCTCAGCCTTAGTGGCATTTATGAGTCTCCACTTTTGTACATGGAGCAGGCAGCTGCAGACTCGGTAGACAGCATTCCCCAATTGCACTTCCTTCGGTCAAAGTAAAGTGCAAGTTGTCGTGCAAATCGAGGTGCAAACATGCAAACAGCCTATGATAAACCAATTGATGACATACTCGGAAACTTGGGCGTCATTACGACGAATGTTTCTTGGAACTGACTGCTGCAGACGCATGCACCGTCTATCTTTGGGGGCTTTCTGAGGGAGCTCGTGCTGTTCAGACCACTACTCAGTGAGTAATCATGCTGATTTAGCTAGAGATAATATGGAATTCTGGATTTTAAATCTGCCGCATGAATTATTGGTGGTAGCTCCAGACTCTCATTCGGTTGCTGGCTCAGCCTTCAGCAAGAAATGCCAGTACACCAGTCCCCCAACTCATACGGATATTTCAATTTTTTGTGCACGCAAACATCGGTACTCATATAAATCTCATGGCCCTTGGGATAGCTGACAACGCAGACAGTGGGATCCGCGGGCTCCCGAGCTCGTTGCGGCCTGCATTTAATCTGCGCAAATTCTGTCTTGGCAGTTGGCCGCCGCTATTAGTAGTCAGCAGCTGTTGGTCTGTACTCTCCTGTACCTGAATTGACACACAACTCCACCATTCTCCACTTTCGTCCATTCACATCACGGTTCGACAAAATTCCTAACGATAACGAGCAACTGATCGCCGGTAATTTACCTTTTCTGTAAAGAAACCAATCCGTTATGCATGACGTCTGATCTATCTTAGAGCGTCATGGCCGGTGATCATGCGCATCATCTCATTCGAGTGAGAGACATGATGGGATAGTGCACATGCTTGTCATACAGCTTCAGCCTCGGCCAGGCACGGCCCCAAGCGCCCGATTTTGTTCTCACACCGCTCATGGCCCATATCCAACCCCCCCGATATAACCGCCCACCGATATGCACCTGTTATACCCCCACCCACCGCCACCCCCGCCCGATCGTGGCCATAGGTATCCCAGCCTTGACATATCACTCCTCATCTTTGTGGATACGGCCCTCGCCTCGCAGAGGTTACACTGCCGTTGAAGATTGAGGACTTGGGGAATGAGGGATAAGTATCGGACTGGTCAGACGTCGTCGAGAAACAGACTCCGTCTGCCGCAAGTGGGGTGTCACCAGATCCCCAGGTAGTCACCAAGGTTCCATCAAGGTTTTGCAGCTCGCGAACGAGCAAGCACGCTTCAGGATTCTTAAGCCCTTACAGGCTGGAATTTACCCATTATTCGTGCGACTGGCCTGCTGATGCACGGCTATGGTGGCCCGTCCGGGCTGTTGGACCAATTACAAAATTCGCTTCAAGATACCGCCTGTACGGCGATAATAGATACCGTATGGTCAGCCAATTGAGAATTTACCTTTTGCACAAGCCGGGCTGGAAATTGATATCACCTCCGACCAGGCCCTCAGACACCAGACCACTTATCGCCTTGCATGTCGTATGCATGATGGATAATACAGCCAGGAAGGCGTGAGGCTGGACTGCGGCGGACGCAAGCAAACAACTTTGTGAAAAGCAAGAGGGGTAGGATATGGTGCCAATTGGTTTACCACAAGGCAGCCGTGAAAATATCAGAATATCCGTCAGGCAATTGGAACTGGATTGCGTGTGTTGCAGCTTCGAGCTTGCCTTATCAGAGAGAGCATGTTGTCCGGCATATCAAGGCCAACCGGTCATTGGCGGGCATTTGCCTTGTCTGCAACTGCTGAATGTGAAGCATGGCAGTTCTTGAAATGCATTTTCCATTGGACGAGTTCGCTTCAGTGCATGCGGATAGCCGGGCAAGATTTTAGTCCATTTCGTCCAACTGTGTGGTCCAAGTTTGTCTATCCCCGCTTTCTTTACCAGCTTCCTGGCCGAATTTATCTGGGAATTCTCTTGAAAGCAGTTTTCATCATCGATCGCGACTTGCTTGCTTACTGTGGTGTAGCTGGTGCAGCTGGTGCAGCTAGTGAGTGCTAGACGCCCTCTCGCCAACCTTGTTGCTATCAACCCGCTAGCTCCAAGTCAATCGCCCCCTCTTTCAAAGGCTGTCACCATCCCCTCCTTCCACCATCTCAGGCTGTCACCTCCTCCCAACACCACAGCCCGACCAGGCTTTGACTTGTTCCCCCCCCTATGTCTGCTAATTAGCAACGTCCCCGCCATGGCCGCCTCCGCCGCAAACGACCCCATGGTCCCCGCCTTAACCGGCCCCCAAAACTACCCCATCTGGCGACAATCTCTGAAGTCGCTTCTGAATAGCAAAGGGCTATGGAAGCTCGTTGACGGCAAGGAGACTCACAATCCTTCGAAGCCCATGGCATTGGGTTCATCAGCATGGGAATCCGAATTCTCAACCTCCACAGACCTCGCATACGCTGAACGCAATGAGCTCGCCTACGACCTCTTAATCATCAATATTGACCCGTCTTTGCAAGCCCATGTCGCCCACTGTAAAGACGATGGAAAGGCTGCTTGGGAAACCTTCAAACGCTTGTTCGATCCCAGCAACATCACACCCCCTCTCGGCTGCAGCTACGCCGGGACCTGTACCTCCCCCAGAAACTCGGGGAGTCGATTCGCGCGTACCTTGACCGCAAAGAAGCTGTAGCAAAACAGCTACAAGAATCATACACCGGAATAGACGATAATGAAGTTTGCGATGCTATTCTAATTGGGGTGGAGGAGCGCTACAGAGAGATGGTAGACATGCTGGGTAAACGTGGAGGTTATACGCTGAAGGAAGTCAAAGAATCTCTTCTCAAAGCTGAGAAAGAGCTCCCAGCAGTATCCACACCTGTACAATCAATGGAAGGAAACCGGAAACAACTGCTAGGAGCAGGCGCAGATATCAATGTCTCCCCTAGTACCCCATTGCGGCCCGCACCATCCAAGAGACCCCACTCACCTGGCCCAGCCGGCCAAACCGATGTCGATAAGAAACGATCCCGTAGCTCCCGAAAACCTCGATTCGTCCCCGTGCTCCCTGCCGACGCGGGAAATTCCACTCCCGTTGCCAACAGCGCAACCGATGGAGCTGTAGTACCCACAGCGGGTGCAGCCAATGCAGCTCCAGTAGTTGCGGGCACGTCAACATCCCTGGTCCCGGCCTCATCCACCACCACCCCTGTCCCCGCCACTACCATACCCACTACCGATAGTCGTCCCTTCACCTGTCTTTTTGGTTTCGCATCCTGTAGCCAAACCTTCAGCTCTAAAAATGAGTGGAAGCGCCATATCAACCATATTCACCTGCAGCTTTACTACTGGCGATGCGATTTTCCTGGTTGCGCGAACCGCAAGGCTTACTTCAACCGAAAGGATTTGTTCGGACAGCACCTTAAGCGGATGCATGCACCTGCAAATTCTGGAGAGATCCAGGAGCGGTGTAAAAAAGAACGAAGGAAGCCCCCGGAAAGAAGTGTCTGTGGGTTTTGTTCCAGGGTATTTGAAGGGCAGGGAGGTTGGGAGGCTTGTGTTGATCATGTGGGTGAACATTATACGAACGGTGCTACTGGAAGAGACTGGAAAACCGATGAAGGGTTTGTGGATTGGGCCGTTAGGGAGGGAGTAGTGATGAAAGGCGAAGGAGGACAACTGGCCGCGGAGACAAGGGTAGTACCGATTGACTAGCATGAAACGGTATTGAAACTTAGACCGCAATTCGAAGACAAATCGGAACGACAAGGTCAGAAGCTGGGTTGAAGTGATAATCAAGGTCGTGATTTGGAATATCATTGATGGAGACAAGACAGGACTCCATTCAGACTTGGGAATATTGTCACGGGGGTTTTCATCTTTATCTTTCTTTATCCCTTTTTTTTTATCAATGTTTATTGCTTCTTGTTTGCTGTTTATGTTATTATTGATTCCCCTTCCTTTTTTGTTCATTGTTTATTTATCATGATTTGTTTGTTTGTTATCTGAGTTTGTTCAAGTTACCGCGGAGTAAGTGGCGTGGGCGTCGGGAGCGTTTGATGATTTTTTATCTTGTTAGCTATTTGTTTATTATTGCGGACTTTTTGTAACGGGAAGTGGGTACAAGGCGAAGAAGGGTATGCAGGGTGGAGTTATTGGGCATGGTAGGCAGCAGAGGGGTTATATATTTGGCACCAGTCAAGAGATTGTGATATCCTGGCGAGGTTAGCGAAGTTTGTGGAGTTATCGAAGTTAGTGGAGTTATTGAAGTTATCGAAACTATGGAAGAGAAGTGGTTTTAGTCTGGTTTTTAGCTTGTTTTTTTGTTGATTGTGTGGGAATGAAAATGCATTTCGTTTTGGAATCGTTGAAAGTTTTGTTTTTTATATTATATCCCTTTGAACTTCGAAATTTCTACTACATATCTACATTTGGGCTTTGAAAGGGATCTTTGATTACAGGCATTGGCATTTGGGTTAGGCGATTTTTATTTCATGATGAAATCACCATCTAGCTGAACGTTTCTGACCTGTTAGTCCACCACCCCTATGCTTATCATGCAACCACCGGCCACTTCTATGTATCGACAAAGATTTGATTACAGGTCTATCCGGGCCTTGCGTGGTATATGGCATACTAGGCGGAGCGTGAGGAGGTTGTGGCATGCAAGGATGAGGGGCGAGATGTGGAGTCGAGCGACCAAGTCATGGCTTCTCAATCGCCTATCAATTTCCATACAGATTACATACAAACCATTATCTCAACCCACGCTAGTTATTTACACCGGCCGTTCAAGTTTTGAACGGTAAATGGTTGAGTCATTTGTGAAGTGTATCACCATAGGTTTTATCTGAAAATCTTCTCGATTCTGATTGTAATCTGGAAGATATTGTAATACGGGAATTATGCAAGGCAATAGATGCGGCTTTCTGGGAAAGGTTATGATGTATGCTACAGTTTTATTACATTCCAGAGGCACTGGCTTTTACCTCAAAGTCTCGCTGGGATTCGCCCCAGAACTGGATTTTGGTGGTTCGTGCGCTTCATGAATCCTTCTGCTTCTTTCTGAGTTTCCTATGTGTTTTGAGGTTTCATAATTCATAGTCATAGCCTGGCAAATTGTATCGGAAATTTAGATTTAGATTTGGCTAATACCGCGACTTAGTACTTTAATACGCAAGGAAGTAATGACTAATATGAAACACTCACTCTGAAACCACCGCTTTTATTCTTTTACTATAGAGTGTAACTTATCTTTTCTTTTTCTTTTCGCGGTAGTTATTCCCATTTGTAATCAACTAATATTAGGGGATGAGATGGAGTTTTATTTACGATGTCTAGATTCTGGGTTCTTGGTCAAATGGCAGTAGTACACTGAAGAATACAAACCTCAGGTAGGTCGGGCCAAATAGATGGAATTTACGATGTGATAGATTTAAGGTAAAGTTTGAACAGCATTCTACATTATCGATATGTATTAATGGAATATGTTATTTCAATAATCTTGTTAATCACGATAATCTCAAACCCCTATAAACACAATATATCCCACCCAGTCCGTTCAGTCCGTCACACTTCCCAAATACCATAGGTTTCCGCTTGGTTGATAACAACACATTCACTTTTATACCTATTATAAAACATAGCCATGGATTACTACTACTACGGCTACAGTTCCGCTGTCATCATAAGCATCAGGATCACGGAGACCACAAGGAGCCAGTGGAACATATATATACGCAAGTTATCCATTATCTACCAACTAAGTTATGAAACCCTTAAACTATACCTTACAACCTAGTAAACGCCCACACTATATACAATTTATGCTACGGAACATTTATTTCTCTTTCCCCCCACGCCACAAGACTCCATTTCTGCACTTTTAAGCCCTTTTCCTAAAAGCAAGCGGGGGATAAATCAAATATATCCGAATATCCGAGTCCCAAGCACCCAGGGTCCACCGTCCAAGACGAAACAAGTGCACTTTTTTATAAACTCCCAAGCCAATCTTTATTTTGGTTTATCTTATGTCGACGATCTATATTACGTATATCAATCGTGGATTTTCGGGGGAACTCCGGATATGATATGGGCGATGAGTTATGTGGTAAAGTATTTTATCTGCTCATCCATTTGTTTGTTTACTTGTTTGTTTAGGAAAGTAGGGTGGACGTATATAGCATGCTTACAGTTATGCAGCCCCGAGGACGAAGACGGAGACGGGGACGGGGACATAGCCGTCTATATATATGCACCTATGTCTTTATGCATGATATGGTATATAGTTAGGAAACGGGATACCTCACTCCATGATCACAAAAATGTTTCCCCCAGTGCATAGACCAAAGCTAACCCTACATAAAGTTTCAATTCTCTATATCTGCATCCAAAACCATACTAATTCCCCGCACCTTCTGCACCTTTGCACTTTCTGCAAGGCTGACCCAAACTCGTAGGTTGTACATGAGCACATGATATGCATATAACCAAACCAGCCTTGTTTCTCCACCGGCTACTGTAGTATGTACCGCCAATTCTTCTTTTTACCGTGTCACAAGGGCTATGTATGTATGTATGTATGTACTCAAGAGTCGAGAGTCCACCCCCACCTCACACAGTGATAAACAGGCAGAACAAAACAAGACAAAAAGAATACGTAAAAACCGATAACGAAATGCATGCATCCCATAAGAGTCAAGAGCATAAACAACGAACAACAGAAAACAAATTCTGAAACAAGAAACAAAAACAGAAACAGGAAACCAATGCATTCAACCGATCTAGTGGGTATGTAATATAATATACAACCGCGATGCAACCGAAACAAAAACCAAAGGACACCTTCTAAAAGTGTTCAAGTGCCAATGTGGTTAACCGAATCTAGAGCAAGCAACCCAGACCCCTCTTTTCTTCATCTAGTTCACGATCATAATCAATCAATCACACGCGGACTGTTAGTCTTCACGTCACCATTCCGCGAACTGTATCAAATCCCCGTTATTCGCTTGGGAAGTTGGGGTACTAGAACCACTTCCACTAGACGGCGAACAAGAACTGCGGTATCACCTTTGGTACCATTCATACCCCGGTAGTTCTGATATCCTACCGCGGTGGTAGAGGCTCTTGTCATGCTCCTCCTTCTTGGGCTTGTCGGTAAGCTCCCATAAGTTACATCACAGGGAAGTAATGTGATTCCATAGCAATGATAGCAACGAAAACCCAGAAAGATGGACGATGTAACCGGCCTTTTGACAGGCGCCGAAGATGATACCACCCATCGTGGGTCCGATGGCTCGGCCACCCCGGCTAGGGTTACGTTGACTCCGTTGATTGCTAGATTTGTTAGTATGTTCTTACTTATGACCCACTAGGTGAGTTCATACCGGCGGGTTTCTCGGGGGTTCCGGGGCGAAGCCTCTCTAGAAGACAAACCAGCGAAACTTTACGGAAAACTGGAGAAGCACCTGCGGAGAAGGTTCGACACAAGGGGCCCTCCGTGAAATTTTGGCATTAATAACCTCGCGAAGTTTACCCCCAAAACCCAGCGAAAACTCGCCAGTATGAACTCACCATTCATCTATCAAAGGGCTCGAGACTTGGGTTATAGAGAGATGACTTACTCCCTAAGAGCTCCTTATTCCTAGACGTAGACACAACGTATGATTGGATCAAAGAGAAGGCAAGGCACTGGAAAAACTCTTTATAATCGTGATTATAAAGACACCGGGTCCTTGCAAAGTGTATGTAATAACAACAAGAATGGTGTGGTAATGTAGACGACGGGGTAGAGAAGTGTAGCAATCTTTAAGAAGCAGTTGAGGTTGCCGAAGTTCTTCATAAGGATGGGGTTAAGAACCAACTATTGAAGGCATGAATGTCAGCTGAGTGCTATCGAAATCGAGGGATACACAGTCTTACAATAAAGAACATGCTAATAAAACCGTTTACACACTGTAAAGTTGCCCAATATCTGAAGCATCCCATCCGAACCCACCATGAAAACTTGAACGGAGGAGCCCAATCTTTCCCATCATCGATTGGGGTAGATAAAAATACGGACAAGAGTTGGTCAGAAGTCAAGGTGTGAAAACCAAGCATACAGCTGTAGAACAAGGTTAAGCTTGATTTAAAGGTGAAAATGGACCACACAGAAGGTTTCCTCGTATCCGTGTGCGATGCATCCGCGATAAACCGCGACGGGATGGGCACATTCTTCATCTCTAGGCTTCGCAGTGACTACTTCATTGCCCGCGGAGAGTAAGGGAGCGGTTTTCTTCGGGCGTTGTATTAATGGTGGTTTCTCGAGAGTTGAATAATTTGAACTTCAAATCGCGATAAAGCCCGCATAGATACCTGTAAAAACGGATATAAAAGCGATCGGAAGACATAAGAGACTGAAGTGGGCCATAAAGGTAGTTTTCAATTCTTCTTCCGATGACTCGACCGGGATCAGGTCGGTTTTTGAGAGATTCCTTAGTTTCCTGGGTACAATATCAATCATGTGAAGCTACTACGTAGGATGCAAAAAGCTTACATCTAGAAACAAAATGCCGTTTGTAATTCCAAGGAGGAATATTATCGCAAGGAAGATATTTGGAAGCGAAAATGGGGTACTTTTTCAGCATCTTCTCTAAGAAGGGCGGATATTGGCCGTTGAACCATTCGGGGTGGTTCGTTAATGGATCACTGAGGTAGCCTCCAATAATAGGACCGAATATGGAGCTTTCTATTGTTAGAATAACCCGATAAAGGCAAAATGTAGATGTACCTAACATAATACTGTACTAATGTCAATAAACTCCATCGTGCGGAGAGGAGCGATGCATGTACTCACTACTGCGGGAAGGAAACCATTCGCGCGAACTTGAAGCTAGTGGGATTAGTACATACTGTCCTAGTTGGAGAACCGGGAAATTACCTGGCTCTGTGGCACAATTTCAGCTATCATGGTTCGCATAGTCCCGACCTATTCACCACTTATTAGCCATCGGATCGAACGTTAGCCGCGGAATATATCATACATTACCGCTGACTACGCCAGCGAGCATTCTTGCCGCCATGGCCATGGCAAGGCTGTTAGCAAAGCCCTATAGTCTTCACGTCAGTCAAACTCTTGTATTATGTAGCGCTAGTACATATACATACGAAGATAATCATGGCAATAAACACTCCTGTCAAGCTGATAATAATGCAAAACTTCCTTCCCCAGATGTCGGAGATGCGACCCCAAAAAACAGCGAGGAGCATCTGAGCTACTGAGAAACTTGAGACCATGACTCCGGACCAGTATGGGATGTCTTGCTTTTGAACGCCGAACGATTTAATCATGAAGTACTACGTTTTATCAGTCAATGTTGCAAGCTATATCCACCAGTCTCATCATGTACCATGTACGGATAAATCGAAGTCAACGCCAGCGGCTCTGACACACGGCACAAACACAGAACAAACAGCTGCTTGACCTGGTTGGCCGTGAATTTCGGCTCATGCCTGGTAGAAGCTGGGACCCACGTTCGCCATTGTTGCTGCAAAAGATAGGTGCAAACAGGGCGTGTGGGAGAGCTGCGCAGGACGTATCTGTGTCGTAACTTTGTGTGTCTGTGGAATGTTCTGCGACAACCGTGAATGGTGGGGTACGGGGCCTTTAAGGCTGGAAAAGTGAGGACGTGGGGAACGAGATAGGTTGGCTGTGATGAGTTCCCTGCATGAACGGGGTTTGGATGTGCCTGCCTTTCGTGATTTGTGCCGAAAGCCGATTTGCGAGAAGAAATAGTTCTGTGTTGCCAAGGGAGCGGAGGTTTTTGTACCTGGTATTTCAGGCAGCTTTTGTTGTTGTACGACGGTGACCTACTGCTTTGGTTTTAGACAGTGCAGCATAGGGCCTCGATAGCTCCCGGATGTTGGATATGTGCTTGAAAGCGCAGCACGCGAGTTCACGACGCGTTGTCCGGCTACGATCTCGGAGTTGAATGCAGGGACTAAGCAACAACGGTGTATGTACTGGAAAGGCTTGTCTTCAATTCAAGATGAAATTCAACATTTCACAGCCCAGCTGCGAACATAGAATAACACCTAGTTCGCCGCTAGAACTTGGATCCGTGGGGGTTATTTGCTGGCCGCAGGTCAGTGGAGAGCGATGAGATCGATTACATCTCGACAGCACTTACGATTACAGCACTGTCACACATGGACTATTTCGCCAGCAGAAACCTGCGAACAGCTGCCTAAAAGGGGCACAAAACGCAGAAAGCTCCTGTAACAAACGAAAGGGCTCCAAATCGCTTTTGAAAAACCATTCAACCAAATGGAGAGAAAGGGAAAATTGAAAAAAAGTGGAGGGTGGAATACGCTTTCAGGACAAAATTGATGTCTTTGCTCTATCCATCGCGTTAATGCGCCATCTCAATGTCCTGCACCAAGCCAAGTCTTTTAGGGTATAACGCCAGACAAGCCACGCCGAATTCCAACTCTGCGCGGCACAATGTGAAGCCGGCGCTGATAATAGCCATATTGCAAACCACGTACTGTATCACTCTCTGATCGCAAGGCAATAATCAATAATGCAGTCATGTGTCAGTATTCCTTTTATGGCTATGCAATAGGGTGCGCACTTGACCATATTGTGCATACCACCAGGATATCCTGGGTAATTACTGGGTTATTGAAAATAAGGTTTTGTGGTGTGTGTTGATAAGAATTCCAAACATTCGTAAGAAAAAACAAACATCTTAATTTAAACCCTCAAGCAAACGAAGAAGCCCGTAGTATAGGCAGCTATAGTAACCATAGAAGTTATAAATTATGATCGATATGAGAACCCATCCCCCAACAATAAAAACCGCATACCTAAAGACCCAATCAAAGAAAATATGCAAAAGAAATACATGAAACCAAAATATTTGCATCCAAACTTAAAACAGGTTCCCTGTAGTCTGGGAATCTTAGAAACAATTACGAACAAACTTTTCCCAGAAAGCATAGAATCATGCCCTACCAGCAACCGTTCTAACTTAATAGCTTCTTCTTTTCGCTAATCCAAAAAGCCCACAGGAGGAATTCTGTCCTAGATCAAAGACAGCGGTGTATTTCCCTCGATGTCTCGCAAGTGACAGTTTACACCTCCAACAAAGGAGAAACTTTCCGGCATTAGTATGCGGCGGCTGTCATAGCCGCCATCCCCCAGTTCATCACTTGACTATTAATACCCACCCTGCTTAAGTCAAAGGCCAACCAAGTTTACATGCCCGGGAGAAGCGGCATGTACCAGCGGTGTAATGCCGTTATAATCAGAGGATTAGATGTGTGACCTTCCCTCCAAGAACATGTCAATGACATCCATTGTTTATATTCTACCCATAAAATATACACAACAGGTATTTGCCAAAGGTGTACACACATATATATCCATTGAATGGACGACGGTATATTTGTGAGTAATACACTGGCCAATTATTTTTGGCCATAGTAAGTACCAAGAAGTCTATGATGGTTTCAGTCCGTCAGTAGTCATCAGTATAAAAGCTCATGCCTCTGATCACTTTGAGGGAGTGATGTGTAATAGAGCCGATTGGGAGGCGTTCTTAGCCGTATCCGCAAGTAGATTAGGATTGTGGTGGTAAAATATTGAGTGAATATCCTGATTATGGTCCAGTAAGTTGTAACAGTCGTAAAAATTTCTCATTGTAGTATCGGGAAGAAGCAACCCAAAAAAACGGTATTCTTGAATTTTTGTTCTGAAATAAATGATAGTTGAGCACGATATCGATGTTTCTTATCGTCGTTACAGTCAAACCTTCGCCAATCAGGATCTCGCATTAATATTTCATGATGAATGCAAACGTCATTGCACTAAGATGCTAGATGAGCATTTTCAATTGTTCTGATTGTAGTACCCTAACTGTGACATACGTCAATGGTGGCCGACTGTACTACAAATTAGAACCTTAAAGTCATATGTGCAAGAAGTAACAATACTCAATCTAAGAAATGTCTATTTTAAGACCAAGTCAACGTCATTACTATGTGAACTGCGTAATGGCGTTTCAAAACTTACTACCACCCCCGATAGTTCCCAGAGCGCGCACTGCGCACTAAGAAGCTTGGCAGTCGATACTGAGGTGGTGGACGTGAAACGCAAATGGAAGTATTGTCTCTTTTCTTCGGACTCTTCTTCCACCTCCATTTTTTCAAATATTCTCGTATTTTTCGGTGAGAATCTTCATTCATCCTAGGATATTCTTATTGGTACAAATTTTTTTTAACTTTAAAAAGGTGCGCATCGCGTCAACCCCAGACGCGTACAGGGGTCTAATCCGGATTCACCCCGCGCGTACCACAGGAACGACACGCATGCCGCGACTTGAACGTACTCCTCGACACCCTGACGATTGCGACAATCCTTCGGAAGCTGCTGAAAATGGCAGCGACGCCATTACGCAGCTCACACACTCTCTCGTCGTCACCGTTGCTTTCGCCTTCGGCCATTATTGCAACTTTACCGGCGAAAGCTCCCAAAACACCGGCAATTCCTCGAGCGGATTCGTTAAACCGTTCAACGAGTATCTGGGATGTCCCTGAGAGCGATGAAGATCCAGTGTTGGAGGAGCTACCGAAGAAGCAGCCGAGGAAGAGGGCGGTAAAGGCCACAACAACTGAGAAGAAACCAAGGGCGAGAAAAAAGGATGCTACATTGTCGGTGGCGACTAATAAGGATGTGAGGGACGGAGTGAAGAGCAAATATTTTTCCGGTGGTGTTGCTGAGGCCTTGGAAGCTTTGGGAGAGTCACTGGACATTATACCACCAGCAGAAACAGCTGAGCCAAAACCCAAGACGGTCCGTAAAAGAGCACCGAAGAAAAACTACCGGAGATGCAACAGCAGCCCCAAAGCCATCTCGGAAGAAGGCAGAACCTAAAGCGAAGGCAGCGCCTAAGACCAAGGCAAAATCAAAGGAGAAGGAAGCCGGAAACAAGGAGGGAAATGAGGCAGAAGCTACCACAGGGTTAGAACCAATAGCAGAGGATACCCCAACAGTTCCGCTACCCTCGCCACCCCCGAAGAAGAGAATGGACGCCTGTCCTCGACACTCTTCCCGAGCCTACGGAAACTCCACTACATACCGATGCCGATAATGTGCCACCCACGGATACTCCAATTACCTCGTTTGGGAACAAAATTGGTGCTTTACGATTTAGTACGTCCGTATCAGATAGTACCAGCATGCCGACGGAACTCCGACCGCTTGTATTGAAGAAGCGGCCAATTGAGGTTCGCTTCTGGTTTTTGAGTAGCTGATATTTCAATTAACTTTTGATAGATGGTGGAATTACCTAACCCACGCCCTCCCCCAGCCGAACCGGCACCCAAACCGAAAAAGACTCGGAAGAAGCCACAGACCCTTACCGAACGAGCGTCCGCACAGTACCGCCAGGAACCTGGATCACCACAGCCGATTACACAGTTTTTTGCTACCATCTAAAAAGACATCTGTATCAGGCAAAGAGAAGGCGGCAACTTCAACTGCCGGGGCTACTAAGAAGCGGAAGAATGAGGAGGAAACAACGCTGGTCAGCCCAAATACGGCGAGACAGCGGCTTGACCGGCAAGAATTTGTGTTCGGAACACTATCCCAGTTGGAGAAGCAGACTGTTGAAGATGAGGAAGTTCTCTCGCCACCACAAATACAACAGGAGGCAGAGCCCGTGCCGGGGGGCACCATTAATCGTGTAGTAACAGCATCAGGGGGACTATGGGATGCAGCAGGATACAGAGATCCAGTAAATGCAATAAATGATGCGCCTGCAGCAGAGAACTTGGAAAATACCTGCGCCGCGGAGCATCCACAACGAGAGCCTACACCGACACTCCCGGATGCTCCGCCGGTTAATCCTCACCCAAAGCCGAGTGATAAACCTAAGCCTGCTGTCAGTAAAAGGTACAGCGTTGTTGACTTACGCTATCCTCTTCTCCTGCTGCAAAACCAGCTTTGTCGAAGCCAAAAAATCCTTCTGAACCACCAACATGGACCATACCCTCCTCCTCGCCAAAACAGCTGCCGCGGCTGCAATCATCGCCCATAATTGCCGCAGCTGTAACATCCTTTTCCAGCCCATGTGGTTGGAATATACCGCCTCCAATTTTCTCTTCACAGCCCTCCGCAAAAAGAGCCTTTACAACTACCGCTTCACCAGAGGCTAGAAGAGCCAAATCATCTTCACCTTCTGGGGATCAGAGCTTTGAGGCTCCTCCGCCGTCATCACCTCCTCCACAAATTGCCTCTAAATTGGTGGAGCCAGGCGAAGAAACTGCAGTAGCTGTAGTGACGCCAAAGCGTCGTAATCGAGTTCAAAAACTTGTGCTGGAAGCTGTGGAGGGTGAAGCTGTTGCATCAGACACGCCAGCCCCCAAACCAAGAAGCCGAAGTCAATCACGAAAATTAGTCCCAGAGGTGATTGAAGAGGATGCGGCGGCAGCTGCTACACCATCTCCTAAACCAAGAGGACGCCCACGAAAAGTCATAGCTGAAGCCGTGAAGGAGGATGCAGTGGCAGATACACCAGTCCCCAAACCAAGAAGCCGATCAAGAAAGGTAGCCGTGGAGGTAGTGGATGTTCTAGAGGCCCCTGTGGCTCCGGTGGCTCCCCTGACCTCCGATTCTGTCGAGCAACTACCGATGTCTCCTTCCCCCAGTAAACGCCGTACTCGCTCACCATCGGAGACTCCGGTAGCTAAACGCAGGTCGGTATCAAGAGCAGCAACTCCAATGGAGGCCGCTTCTGTGCTGGATGCCGAACCAACAAAGTTGGTATCAATACCAAACATTGAAAAACAGAAAGCAGAAGTACTGGTAGACTCAGAACCTGTACCAGCAAAGAAGCCACGAAGTAGAACGAAGAAGGCCGTGATGTCAGAAGAGCCAGTGACTACGCCGAAAGCGTCAGGTTTACCAGATAAAAATGCTTTGGATACCGAACTAGTTCCAGTGGTTGAGATTCCAGCCTCTCCCGAGCCAGAGATTATTGTTTCGCCCCGAAAGCGCCGCAGTGTCTCTCCATCCGAGAGCTCCCCGGCAAAGCGCAAGGCAAAATCTCGTGCAAAGACCCCTGTGGAGACCACGGAGCCGGAGATGGTAGCTGAACGATTATCAACACCTGATATTGACGACTACCTCCCAAAGCGTGCTGCCTCTGTGCAACCAGTAGTAACCAAGGAAACAACACTCGATATCGACGACCTTCTACCACAGTCAAAGAAAACTCGGAAACCACGTTCAGCTTCTGCATTACCTGGTAGTGCTAGTAAAAAAGCTACAACTCCTGATATTGACGACATCCTCCAATCAGTAAAAAAACCTGCCGTCCGCAAGTCACGAGCCAAGGTGCCATCTGGTTCACCATCAAGAACTCGAACGCCTTCACGAACCAGGTCTCGGTCCCGGTCTATCGTCTCGGAAACTGAAGTTGAAACGGCTACTAAAACTAAGGCAAAGCGTACACCCAGAGTTCGTAAATCTCGTTCGAGATCAGTTATACCTGAGACCGATCATGAAGATAATGCGCTGTCTTCACCTGAGACGACAAGGAAAAGAACGAGGCGAAAGTCACGTTCCAAGTCGCCAAAAAGGTCGCCAAGGAAGAAGACTGTAAAAAGGACACCGAAGCTGAAACCTTTGGCGAAGGAGTTGGAGGAGGATTTATTCAAGAGGATTGGTGCCGAGGTCAAGAAAGATAAGACTCCGGGTGGTTGGTTTGAGAGGATTCTTATGTATGATCCTATCGTGGTTGAGGAACTGGTGGATTGGTTAAAGGAACGGGGAGTGGTGAGAGTCCTGGGTGGAGAGGTAGAGGAGCCCGAGGCACCGAAAAAGAAGGGGAGAGGAAAGGCAAAGGCTAAAGATATAGAGCCAGAAGTAGAGGAACCGGTGAAGGAACCGGTGGCGCCAATAGATGAGGATGTAAGAGCATGGTGTTATTACGCTGGCGTGTGCTGTGTAGACACTTTGACGAACGGTGGCAAGACTAGGAAGAGGCTGTAGTAAATACGAGGGAAAGGATTGGAGTGGGAGTTTGGTTATGGTATTGATTTATAGCATTTTTTATGGATACCCGGGCGGCATTTGTCTTTGTGTAAATTATGTACGATATTCTATGAAGAAGGTCTCGCAAATGAGGAACAGCAGTGGGTCTAAACCCTTTCTAATATTTGATCTGGGTCTTGAGAATCTGCGATGATGGGTCAAGCCTTTTGTACATCCACCGAAAATGCGTTACGTGCATGATCTACATCCGCTCCACCCGACCCCGCCTACGTCATCGCTATCCATCACATTTCATCCTGTTTTGCTCTGAGCATCAATGCAAAATTTATATATCATCCATGGTAATGTAATCCCTCAGTAAATAATGTATTCCAAACATCTATCCAATATCCCAACAACTCGAATCTCACCAATCTCCCGCATCATCAAACCATCACTACTACATCACAACAAATCATCCACTATGACAACCGAATCATCATCCTCCTCATCTCTCCCCTGCTCCCTAACTGGCCACTCACTACTCGCATCTCCATACTACAACAAAGGCTCTGTTTTCACCCCCTTAGAACGCAAAACCTTCTCCCTAAATGGCCTTCTCCCCTATCTCCCTCAGTCTCACGAACAACAACTTTCCCGAGCTTATTCACAATACCAAAGTAAACCCGACGATCTATCAAAAAACACCTTCCTGAATTCTCTCCGATCCCAGAATCTGACACTTTCTATTCCCTAATCCTCTCCCACCTAACCGAAATGCTACCTATTATCTACACTCCCACGGAAGCCGAAGCCATCAAACGATACTCCCGACTTTTCCGACGACCGGATGGTGTTTTTTTGAATATAGAAATGTCAGATCAAGAAGTAGAAGATGCATTAAAAGCCTGGGAAAAGGGAAGGAGGGAAATATTTGGGGATTTGGAAGAGACGGAGGAAACTAGGTATGTGGTTGTTAGTGATGGAGAACAGGTTTTAGGAGTGGGGGATCAGGGGATTGGGGGGATTGCGATTGCGGAGGCGAAGGGGTTGTTGATGACGCTGTGTGGTGGACTGCATCCGGGGGTGGTTTGTCCTGTGGGTTTGGATTGTGGGACGGATAATGAGGATTTGAGAGGGGATGAACTTTATTTGGGGTTGAAGCATGGAAGGGTTAGGGGCGAGAAATATGGTATGTGGTGCCTTTTACTGATAATGCGGATATAGAAGACGGATGCTAATGAGGTGTAGATCGGTTTATTGAATCTTTTGTGAAGGCGGTGAAGAAATTGTTTCCTAGGGCGGTGTTGCATTTCGAGGACTTTGGGGTGATGAATGCTAGGAGATTATTAGAAACGTATCGGGAGAAGCTGCCATGCTTTAATGATGATGTCCAAGGAACTGGAGTTGTAACTCTTGGCGCAATGATGGCTGCAGCGAAGGTGACGAAAGTGGACCTTAAAGAAATGAGAATCCTTATTTTCGGTGCTGGGTCTGCTGGTGTTGGTATTGCAGATATGCTAGTCGCTTCTGCTGTGGAAGATGGTGTTGACGAAAAGGAAGCTTGCAAGAATATCTGGTATGTCATTTTCTATGCTTAGATCTGGTTTAGCAAGGCACTGACAAAACCAATAGGATGGTTGACAAAAATGGTCTCCTCTTGGAATCAAGTTATGACTTGAGACCTGTCCAGAAGCCTTACGCAAAGCCCGACTCTGACTGGCAAGACAAAGATACCAAAGATCTCACCAATTTGATTTCTATCATCAAACCCCACGCATTGATTGGAGTCAGTACAATTAAAGGCGCCTTTACCGAATCCGCTGTAAAAGAAATGGCAAAGCATGTTGAACGTCCCATCATATTCCCTCTATCTAACCCTACTTCTCTCCATGAAGCTGTCCCGGAGGATTTGATCAAATGGACTGAATCAAAAGCCCTAATTGCCACAGGATCTCCTTTCCCTCCAGTTGAGCATGATGGGAAAAGGTTCGAGATTGCAGAGAATAATAATTCTGTTGTTTTCCCGGCAATTGGGCTGGCAGCAGTTATTGCGGAGGTAGAAGGGATCACCGATGGAATGCTCGTGGAAGCGGCGAGAAGAGTGGCGGGTATGAGTCCGGCACTTGATGGGGAGGGAAAGGCTTTGCTGCCAGATGTTGAGCAGGTCAGAGAGGTTGTGAGGGATATTGCGGTAGGGGTTGTGAAAAAGGCGCAAGAGGAGAAGCTTGTGAAGAAACAGGGCGTACCGGAGGATGAGGAGAAATTGAAGAAGTGGGTGGAAGAGAGGATGTGGAAGCCGGAGTACAGGGAGCTGAAGAAGGTTTAATGTGCAAAATTTATTGTATATATCTGATTTGAGTTGTCTTTAAGAGGTATTATTATGGTTTAGACTTAATAAGACTGTACTGCTTAACAATGCGCGACGTTGACCGCGATAATCATGCCGTATCACTCGAAAAATCATGAATCGTCTACCATTCACATTTTTAGAGCCATTTTATGGTAACTATAGAACAATTTTTTAAGGAATCTCGCTCGGCAGTTGGTAAAGCTTAGTACTCTATTTCAAATATAGCAGTTTTCGAAGGGCCTTTCTACAATCTGGCTTTTGAAAAACTGGAGGTTAACAGTTAACACTGATGTACGTGGATTAAGTGATCCCCAGTGATCCGTGTTAAGTATCCTGAATATTTGCCATCACACAGCGGTAAATAATGGATGCATTATAAAAGGAAATGGTGTCAGAATTACTGTCTGAATATCAGTGCAAGCAGAGTCAAGTGATTGATGATTCATAAAGCTCGCTAGCTTAACCGAGGGATTTTAATTGCTCTTATCTTACTCTTTTAGTACATTATTTACTCTTCCGTTTTTTCCAGCGCTGCCGAATACCGATTTCCCCATACCCCAGATATACTAAAAAGATTTGGCAATTCGCGTAAATTTTTGAGTCTCAAGTCTCTGTAGTCCAGCGGCGTTCTCCTTAGCTACTTGCTGAATTGGAGCGTGACTAGCATTATATACCCAATGACCCATGGTACTGGCAGAAGTCGAAGTAAATTATCCAATACAAGAGATTGTGTGCTTTGTGGCCGGCCTTCGGCCGGCCTCCACAGTTACAATCTGTCGCCATTGTTGTCGCTTGGACTAGGTGTAAAGTGCTGATTAGTACCGAACCCGTTTCTGTTACAACCTTTATAATGCAGACGCATCGCATGCACAGAAGAGCCTGTCAAATGTTCCTAGTGAAATGACAAAAAAAAAAAAATGATTAAGTATGGCGCTGCAGAGGGAAGTTATGGCAGCTTGAAGTAACCTGGGATTTAGATATATAATCTATAGAATAAAAATTCATTCGCTAAGCAGAAGCGGTCTTTGATAACCAATATTTCCAGTGGTAAAATCAGCATTATCCTCTAAAACTACCAACCGTGCGTGTTGCTTCCGACAGACACGAGAAATGCTTGTGTAATTTTGAGATGATGAATGGTGATGCAATCCAACGTGAGTTCTTCACGGCTGTTAAAAGTTGTGAAATTGACTGCGTGAATGGGAATCTAAATTGACTCGACAATTTATAGCGCGAACGGTGGTTGAAAGGCAAAATTTATTTTGGGTAGGCAAAATAATGTTTCTGCTCGTAATGAATCGCTTTTTAAATCTCTAGTTCAGCCATGATCATGAATAGTCTCTTACACTGGTGCCTAAAGATGGTGGCGCTAGCGCGCCACCATCTTTAGGCACGAGTATGTAGGTCAGTTCATGAGTTCACATGTCGACCAGTGTCTTCTTGACAGAGAAAGACTCTGATAGAGACTACAGGTAGTTCCGACGTTGAGGCGAAAAATATTATCTAGTATACATAGTTCTCATAAACTTCAGTACTCCATGAGTGCATCGGATCACGGTGCTACGTATTTTGTTTGTCTTCATTGATGCATTCATAAGAAAAGGTATATTTCTAACCAACTTTAGCAATTTTTTCTCATTTTCATTTTCTATGGTCTTTCAAAACAAACCCTCGCCTCCAGTAATATTGTACGGAAATATCCTTGAATTTATCTAAGGATCTCTCGAGTGTGCTCAGGAACGATCATCAAGTAGCCGAACCTAGAATCGACAAAGTTTCCGACAGGAAGAGATATTGTCCAAAGATTCGACTTAATGCTGTAGAACTTAGAGTGAAACCTTGTGTTGGTAGCCCTCTCCGATGCAAGCAATCCAACCTGAGTATACATGATTAGCCCTACGTTACGTTTTTCTGGTGTGTGTAGTGTCTGTGCCGCGAGAACGTAGTGTACATTGAAGGACATAGTGACCTCCCCACCATAGCGTTGCACCATGGTTTGCTTGCTACGACGACGTGGGATTCAGTCAACAGACCAGCGGCATCGTGGGTATCATGCATTGGAAAGGTGATACACATATCTGTGGTCTCGGTAATATTCAGACACCTCAAACACATGCACTGATGGGCAAGCAATCTTCAACACACCTCAACACCATGACAATCTACCTGATATTTGCCTTTCACGAAGTTTCGTGAACTACAAACAAAAGATCCCGAATACACAAGACTGTCAAAAATAAAAGAAAAAACCTGTCTTCTCCCTCTTTTCGTATACCAATAACAGAAATAAAAAGTTTAACCAATTGACAAAATCAATTAAATCAATAAATCATGGAAGAAATAAGATACACAAAGGAAAAGCATTCATGGTGTCAACAAAAATCTGGCATCAATAGCACTGTCAAGGCTAAAAACATTCCACATCCAAGCTAGTATGCCCTAGTGTTTTTCCCGCAATGTTCCTATGACGTTGAGTTCTTGGCTCAAGCTCCCAACTGCCCTCTGAATGTCCTTTCCGCGTTCCTTCTCTGCGCTCTCCCACCCCGATAAGCTCAGCTCTCCGGGCAAACCTCCAGTGCTCCCCCATTGCACATCTATGAGACAGAGTTTTTTCTGGTTTGACCTCTGACCCAGAATCTACAGCGCTCCGTTGTCACTTCTCCTGGCAGTTAACCAGCGTTTCCCTGCTCTATTGCTGCCAGGCAGCTTTGTCTCTGCACTGACCCTCGATGCAGCATTAGCAGCTCGCCATTCGCGAATCCCATGCTTCCCCATTGCAGTCCCACAATTCTTGTAAGTATCTATTTCCCCCTAGTGTGATTGTAAGAAGATAACTCTGCTACAGGAAGGGATGAATCTTTGATGACGATAATGCAATCGTCGTTCAGCTTCATCTTCGGACTTTCATGTTCCATTCACTGTCAAGGAATAAGGTATTGTATCTAGGAATGTAGGTACTTCATATAAGTAATCGACACTCACAAGAAGCCTCAACAGAGGTTGTTTTCTTACATTGGCTTATTTTCAGTGGAGGTTCGCTAGTGGGTTGCAGAATCGGGTGTGAGCTGATTTGTAGGAGTGCATGACATTAGTGTCAATAATAGAATTCACAAATATTGAATTATTTTAAAAGGAGCAAAGGTCTACAATGCCCGTCTCTTGGGGCATCGTGTTTCTAAATGCCCAACCGGTCTACAATGCTCGTCACCCTACAATGCTCGTCACCCCCTCACAAAAGGTGGATGACTAAGTCTCACTTGTGGCTCAAGAACACGCGCGAATGAATAACACACGCGAATAGGGACAGAAAATCTCGGTACTTGAAATAATCATGGCAACGCATCTGTACATGGAGGGACAAAAAACCTTTGCAGTTTTAATTAGCTTTTCATTTTTCGCTTTTCATTTGTTGCAACGCAACAGTGCAGCAGAGGAAGAGTGCCTACCTACCAAAATAAATTGTCGCCACAATGACACAGCCACACCGCTGACTAAAACACTGACAGAGGCGCATCACAGAACCGTAAGTGCTTCACTTGTATGTAACATGATCCTTTGTTTTGTCTTTGCTAGCATATGCTACTGATATAACCTTGATCAGCCTCACAGATTGATAAGATAAAAGGATGATAAGATCGACCAGATCGTCCCGAGCGGTCAGCCTGTGGGATTTATGTCCACCCACTGTTGCTTTGTGTGGAGTTTTAGATAGCTCTATCTTGCCCTAGTAATCTCTTATGGTTCTTGTAGCTCTTTTGGTGCTCTTAGCCCTTTTGATGACTTTTTTGATATCTCTTGCTACCGTTCCAGATTGGAAAGTTATATCAACTTATTCTTAACTTATCATCAACACCAACATGGACACAAATATGTACTGGCATCAGCAGTGACAGTAGAAACCTAGATAGTTCAGGTATGTCGTTACAGATAATTTTTATGCATTCTATGTATAATTTCAGTAGTTTCCATAGTTCCTATCGTTTCCATCACTCTCATAGTCTATCCCTTCTAGGCAACGATAGCATGTTGTGATTTGATTTGATTTGATTTCTTGAACGTTCCCAACCTTAAGGTTATGACGTATGCCACAGTCTAATTACATTTCAAGGCTCCAGCTGTTACCTTGGAGTCTCGCGGGGATCCGCCCCAGAGCGTACTTCATTTCTTGGGCCTGTTGCCACCTCTCTTCCTCCTGCTGGTTTTCATTCTCGCCGTTACATTTTGGAGCCCTGTTTGCTCTTTTCCCTCCCGGCACTCGCACTCTACACTCTCACTTCATTATTCATACCCTGTCGTTGCTCTCTCTTCTGCTCTCCTCTGCTCTCCTATGCTCTCCTTAACTCTCCTTAACTCTCCTCTTCTCTCGTCGCCTCTCTACTTCAATCCTCTCTGCTCCTCTCCTCTCTTCTCCTCTCTACTCTGCTCCGTTACACTGGTCTTCGCTCCTCTTCTCTGCTCTTTGATATCACTTCACTCCGCCTCTTTCCTTTCGCCCCTCGACTTTTCCCCCTTCTTTTTAGACCTCTCCTTTCACCTCTCTTCTCAGCTTTTGTCTCATCCTGTCCTCTTCTTCCTCTCACTTCTTCTCTTTTGCCTTTCTCGCGCCGCTACCCTTTCTCACTCTTGCTGTTCTTCGGCTCTCTATGTACATAATTATGTATCTGTCTTCAGGTTTCTTTTTTTTTTTTTTACAGCATTATTCGTCTTATTCGCTCCGAACCCTTCGTGCTCGTTCTCAGATTCGATCAGTGTTCCCCAGCCTATTCTCCTTCCTTCCGGGTCATCTTCCATAGCGGGAGCATTACTTACCTGTACCTGTATCCACTCTGCGGTGGCAATCTTGTTAGTAGAGATCATAGTGGTAAGGGCCTTGGTTCCAGCAGGAGAGTGGAGTATCACTTGGAGTGGTACAGGGGGTTCCTGTGAAGTTTCAGTTCGCGGCGGAGTTTATTCCTCTGTACTTGGTATTTTGGGCAGCCTAGGATGAGATGTTTGGGTGTTTGTGGGGGTTGCATTGGACAGGTGCATCTGGGTGAAGGATATTTTTCGGTTCGTCTTTGATAGGTGATCCAAAAACCATGACCGGTTCGCAGGCCTAGGATGGCTGATGAGATTTTGCGGGTGGTATTTGTGTATGCAATGTCTAGCTGTTTTAAATGAAGTGATTTGTATGTTTTTGGCTGTTTTTGTTGTTCATACCATTCCTTCCACTCCTTCAGTTTTTGGCCTCGGGTTTGTCTTTTGAGCCAGGAGATGGATACCACAGGTGTGCGGTCCGGTTTCTGAGAGGTTGCAGCTTTGGCGAGGTCATCTGCCATCTCATTTCCTCGGATTTATGTGTGTTCCGGTACCCATGAGATTGTTATTTCAGTGTTGAATTTCATCAGGGTTTTTGTAATTTCATGGATGCATCGAGCAAATATTGGCCGGGTCCCCTTTGGAGGTGTCTTATCTTACGGATTGCTGACTGGTTGTCACTAAAGATGTAGGGTCCCCATTAAAATCAGTCGCCTTCACCATTAACACTTGTAACAGTTGATCTAAACATTGAATCGCAGCTTAATTAGCCACAGGGAATTACTCCCAAGCAATGGGCTTGGCTTCCCGAAGCAAATGAGCTCTTCGTGGTCGTGGCCAGATGAAAAAGAAAATGAGAAAGAAAATAAAAATGCGCAAGAAAAAGCGAAAGAAAACGAAGAAAAAAAAAAAGCGAAAGAAAAAAGCAAAGAAAAACAAGAAAAAAGAAAAGAAAAAAGCGAAAGAAAAAAGAGAAAGAAAAAAGAAAGAAAAAAGAGAAAGAAAAAAAGAAAGAAAAAGAGAAAGAAAAAAGAAGAAAAAAGAGAAGAAAAAGAAAAGAAAAAAGAAAGAAAAGAGAAAGAAGAAGAAGAAAAAAGAAAAAAAGAGAAAAAAGAAAAAAGAGAAAAGAAAAGAGAAAAAAGAATAAAAGAAAAAGAAGTATGTACCGCTGGTAAGTTCTCCATAAGTATAAGTACAACAAACGTAAAGAACCTAAAACTTCATATCTCTGAGTCACCGTAGTTGTTTTCAATGTTTACCTGATCATAGCAAAAGAACTTTCAAAACATATCCAAGATGAGATTTTTTCAAGATATATGATATATCGGACATATGAATATGCTTTATACGATTTGAGAATTGATTTATTAAATAATATATGTACATTTTGAAAAGCGGAAAAGGAACAATAGCAAAACACAAACCCTCGGAGAAGGTTTCCTTCAAGAGATCCCCTCAATTCCTCACCCGCAAGGCTCACGGCCTCAAATGTTAGATACAATTGTGGCGGTAAGAGAACCCCTAAGTCGTCCGAGTTAGAAATAACATTATAGATCGAGTTGGATATTTTTTTGAGGATTTGGAGAATTGAAGCTTACCAATTGATATCGTTAAAAGAGATTTACTGGGGCAAGTATGTTATTATGGGTAGCACCCACCTTTCTTACCTATTACTGGTCGCAGTTGCGCCTGCTTCTGCTCGTCAGTTCACTGTTTTTCAGAAGAAGCATCGGGGAAAGTATGGTAACGTGGGTAACTCACCTTGTCCACCTGTAACCGGTCTGGTGCTTCAATTGCGCCTGCCTCTGCTCGTCAGTTCATTGTTTTTTGGAAGAAGTATCGGGAAAGTATGTCAACGTGGGTAAAACTCACCTTTTTCACCTGTAACCGGTCCGGCGTGTTAATTGTCAATTGTCAATTGTCAATTGTCAACTGTCAGTTAGCATTTTGTTGTGCTGCAGCAGTCGCATCAAGCAGTGATTACAAAATTCGAAATGGACGGTGGAATTGTCTTATTTTATAGATGCCAACTGCAGCGCGAACGCCCTGCTACTTTCCCAAGCAGAATTGCGATGTCTGTGAGTGCCAGAAACATTTGGAATGCCATCGACCTCAAAAACCGGTTTTCGGCCACCGCTCAGTTCCCACCTCGCTTCGTTGTAACGCCTATTGGTTACTGCACGACGATCCGGGTAACCTGGTGTGGTTGCGAAGG